>JAKRZM010000649.1:363140-381959 GCA_036379175.1 Heliconius cydno galanthus | reverse complement strand
ATGCAAAATTTGAGATTCCTAGCACATGTAGTTTCTGAGATTTCGTGATGAGTGAGTGACCTTTCGATTTTATATATATAGATTAGCGTCCAAATTAAGATTTATTTTAGGAATTACGATGTCTAAATTTCTAAAATCGTATAAAAAATAAAAAATGTTATTTTAAGTATGGTAATAGACGTAAGTAAAATAAAATCTACTTTGTCTAGCCTAACCAGTATTTCTACAAAGTCTATATGAAGTAAAAAAGCGTCGTTGAGTTCCGCAACTTTCCACTCTTCGTTTTCCATTTTCTGATAGTGTTATATCAGAAAGTGGAAAACGATTTTTATCTACGCTATAGATATCGTCAAAAAAATCTTATTAATTCTGGCCAATCGAAGTCAAATACCGAAACTAGTATAACATAACTATTTCCAAGCCAACAGTTGTAACAGAAGCTGTAAGTAATACGGGTTTGTTCAGGTGTAAACGATTGTGTTGTGAGTTGTAATCATATAGCTCTCACCTGGAAGCTTACTTAGGTCGTGGCAGACTGTACGCGATGCTATAATAAGGATATAGCTTGGAATATGTTTGTTTGTTGATGTTTGTAGAGGCTCTACTTTATTATAACTTGAAAAAAAAAACAAAGTCGATGTTAGTCGTTTTTTAATGAAATAATATTTTGTCTACAATTCCTTAAGTTTTTAAAATTTTTATGAAAAGGACGAATTATATTAAAATGTATACTTTCCATAATATTTAAAATAGCAATAAATAGACCAGGAAAAGATTTGGATTATTTTGTAAATTGTGGTTACGATAGGTAGAGAAAAATTGTTTTAGTTAAAGGTTAAAAGAATATCAATAATTAATGAATTGCATATAATTAAACACTAGTAAAAAGTTTTTTGAAACAAGAACCTACGAGTATAACGTTCACAGTTGAAAGCTTGTGCTTCTGTGCCACTACTGGCCTCCATTGACTAATGTTTATATATTTTATTTTTTTTATTTTCATTCACAATTTCGTTTGCATGGACTTCACATGACGTTTAGAAACAAGACCCACTAAGAAATTTCCAGTCTTCACTTTTCGTTGAATTCTTGAGGCATTGCCTGTTGAGTGGTGAACTACGTTAATAATTAAAACTATCTCAATAACTTAATAATCTAAATCAATTTCTGAAAAATTCAAATTATAGTTAAATAAAAAGTTATTGTAGAAAGTTTGAATTTAAATTTATGAATAACCTGATGACTCTCCACATCCCCACTATTTATCTTTCGAGCATAATAATCTTAGTGCATTAAGCCTTTCAAAGTTACGTTAATCTGTCTCTATGAAAAATCGTAGTAGAGTTACTCTCTCTAAAGTTTTAATGCAGTTTTCTTCATAAATTTTGCAATGATTAATTTAGTTTTTTTTTTGTAGCGTCATGATGGAAAATATTTAATAAAAAATACTATTTATATAATTGGACCAGTTTAGTTGATACTAGACTGATAATTAAAATTTATTATTTACGAAGATTTTTTCATTTCGTATTAATCTATATTCAGGTTGTCTTTATAAAAAAAAATATTTGTTCAGTCATTGTGTTCTTTTTATAGTTTCTATTTAATAGCTTCACGTTTTTTTCAAAATTAAGAAGAATTAATAAACAGAAAGGAAGGTAGAGGGAACCTAATGTTAAAATATTCCGTTTCCCGCTTGCCATTCAATATTCAAGGCGTGTTGAGTGACGTAACTCATCGTCAAATTCATTCTTCCGAATGAAAAACGAACCCATAACTGTAAAATAAATATTACTATTATTTTATAGCGAATTTTATGATAGTGTTAACTGCAATATAATTGTCTATTAATGAAATTGCAACAGAAGAGGCGAGTCAACGAAAACATAAAAAAGCAATTAAAAACTTCATAACACTACCGAGTATTACAACTGAGTTGCCATTTACTCCACGTATCCACATTATATTCTACACTAGTAGGTTATTAGTAGGTAGTTTTCCGTTTATTTTTTTTTGTTTTCTAGCTTCACGCTGTATCCCGCATGTAGCAGGATAGGGCGAGAAAACTTAATGTTAAGACACTCCGTTCTTTATCATAGATTTTTTGAAATTTGACGTGTTGAGTGGTGGAATTCAATGTTTTGCAACCAATTCGTCAATTTGTGTGTATTTAATACTAATTTAATTGAAGACCTCTTGGTATGTTATGTAACACTGTTAATGCGATAGTTGTGGGTTCGAGTCCCAATTGGGGGAAATAAAATCTTACCGATATTATAAATGCGAAAGCTTGTGAGAATGGATGTTTGTTTCACTTTCACGCAAAAAATACTGTACAGATTTAGATGAAACTTTGCAGTAATATAGCTTATATATCAGAATAAAAAACAGGCTACAATTTCTGTAAAGATATTTTATATTTTGGCCATTATTATGACAATTAATTAAAGAAGATCTAAGTCACGTTTGAGTACCTAGTATTTAATGTTTTCATTTCACATTTCAATTTGTGTTGAGTTGCGCCACTTAATACGCAGTGTCTCGAAAATTTGGCAGAAAGTTGAGACGGAGTGTCTTAAAAACTAATTTCTCTTTGTCTACAAAGCTAAAAAAATGTCAAAAAATTGTGAAGCAAAAAAAATATTAAATTCCCAGAGCTATTATAGTTATTAAAATAAAACTCAGAAGTAAATGCAGCTTATTCACGTTTTTCAAAGCAATATAGGCCTTTTTAAATGATTAATTTACCGAGTGCACGTTTAACATAGTTTATGATGTTTCGTGTGTAACTACCGACACAGTGGAACTAAAAAATCATATTAGAATTGCTTATATTAAAATGCAAGGCGTTTTTTAAATCCATAAAATAACTATTTATATAGAAAATTATTATTACTACTTAATATAGAGGGATAGATGTAGGTTTGATTCCAAATATTCCAAATTTCTTCCCCACTCTGCTTTGAGAAAAAGTCATGAAGCTATTTTTACCCGATTGCGTGATGTCCGATATATTGAGGCCAGACGTAGGGGGATAAGTGTGCGTCTGTACAGATTGTAGGTTCGATTCCTACTTGAGGAAATGAAATATTTGCACTTCCTTCCTGTAAAGAGACAAAGCACGGCATTAAGTGCACCATTCAACACGAAATGTCTCCAGAATTCGACGAAAATTGAGAAACGGAAGTAGTCTTGAACGGAGTGCTCCAACACTAGGTTCCAAGTTTTCCTCTGTCTCCCCTACTAAATGCGGGATACAGCGTGTTATAGTTTATTCTAAAAACAGTATCCAATAGACACTCGTCAACGAGAGTGTGGTATATGTCCAAAAACAATGGCACATTATCACGAGCGCATATACAACGTGTGTGTTTGTATGAAAAATTCATAACTTACCGCAGATCACGCGAAAGTGGTTTAAAGTGGGGCGGCTGGGGAAACGCTGCTCTCACTAAATACAAATTGCTTGTATTTAGTTCGTTTGTACTGTTTTTTTTTGGATATTATTACAAGTTTAAAAAGGAAAAATACCCCCTTTGGAAGGGTTTTTTTGAAAGGGTTGGTAATTTACTTTATAAGACACTACTGAAAGTATAAAGCAGGATAGGTAGAGGGAACTTATTGAGTAAGATAACAAAAATGGTCTTCGTATTGTGTGTTGAGTAGCGCAACTCAACACCGCGCTTTTTGTCTTGTCAGAAGGAGATGTGCAGATATTTCATTCCCACAAATGGGAACCGCCACGATAGCTTCGGTATTTATAATATTAAGCGTATATTTCCTCTTTTGAAATCTATTTTTTTATATAGTAAATATTCACAAGAACGGATGGAAGGATGCAGGAATTAGTGTTATTTTTTGTTTTACTTTTCTTACTACTTATTAATTAGCTATTGTAATATATGAATTTTGAAATAAATTAGAAAATAAACTAATGAAAAATCGCTAATTAAAAATATTATATTAAGANACCAAATACAAATTGCTTGTATTTAGTTCGTTTGTACTGTTTTTTTTTGGATATTATTATAAGTTTAAAAAAAAGGATAAAAGGGTTGATAATTTTTTTTATAAAACACTATTGAAAGTATGAAGCAGGATAGGTAAAGGGAATTGAGACAGATAACAACTAAAAAAAATGTTTTTATTTTTTTTTTATTTATTTATGTACCACACAAGAAAGAAAGTACAGAAAACTTATAACAACAGAAAAAAATGTGTACAATGGATAACTTATCTCTAATAGAGATCTCTACCAGAAACCCTTGATTATAGGAGATGTTAAAAGAAATGATTCGGGTGCGGTATTTTAATATTATGTTAATAATAATAATAATAAACCTACCTACGTCTTACTTTTCTTACTTCTTATTAATTAGCTATTGTAATATATGAATTTTGAAACAAATTCGAAAAAAACTAATGAAAAATCGCTAATTAAAAATATTATATTAAGAGAGAGAGAGAGTAGAGAGACTCCATCACTAAACACGGAATGCTTATCTAAAAAATATATCAAATGAACATTAAAACATAAGCATAAAGTAAAAATTCAACAAAAACAGATATAATTATGTGGAAATAAAGTGATGTTTTACTACCAGCCGGTGCTGATGTAAATCCTGAACGTAATTTGCCTTACGAATAAATTTTTCCTCAACAACGCAAAATTAATTATAAATTAAAATGCGAATTCGTAAACATCTTTTGTTGTGTTTGAAATATTTAAGAAGTAAATATTGTAATTTTGAGTTATATTTTTTTCCATTTACAAGAATAATTCGTAAGTGGAGAATGAAGTCGTTTTGGTACATGCAAACGTGACAATTGTGGGTTCGATTCCCGCTCTGAATGAAATATTTTTTCGTTGCTAGAGACAGACAGACAGGTAGGAAGAGATTTTTTACAGTAGAAGGTGCCAGCAAACTTAACACCTTACACAGATATATAGAATGAACATAGTGTATATAAAAACTATAAAAAAAAACAGCTATCACAGCATTTTTAATTTGAACTGAATAAGTTTTTTGGTATCAATACAGCAATTTACATTTATTCATGTCCCATGTTCACTTTACTGTTTTATTCAATCGTATAAATGCATTTCCTGCACTGATGCGTAGACATAAAGAGTATAAAGAACTCTCCACTCTCCCCGATCCGCCTATTTCAGTTAGTGGTGCGAATACAAGCGTTGTGAAGAGTTCTTACTATAATAATATTCTAAACAGTTTTGATCTAGTAGAGTATCATGGATATGTTGGGAATGTCTTTTTTTTTTTGAAAATATTAAATATTTTATTTCGTTAAGTGCAAATCGAACCCATAACAATATATATTCCGCAGTCTTATCCCTATATTTTTACAAGTATTGCATCATTGCCTAAAAATTGTGACTAAATACGGTACGGTCGTGTGTTAATAGCTCCAATATTTACACTTTTTAAGCTTCACGCTGTATCCCGCTAATCCCCAGGAAAGCAGAAAGAACTTGAGACATTCCGTTCCCCACAAACCGTTCTATTTTAAGCCATCACGTGTTCTTACTAGGGAATCAAATCTACTACCACCGCACGTACAATTGAGATACTGTGCCGATACCTGACGATCTCTCCAAATATTTACAACTATAATATTTACTAAAAATATATAAACAAAAGCATCTGACATAGTATTAAAACTGACAACTCCCGTGCTATCTACGACGCCTGGCACCAGCCACCAGCCACGAGCCACGAGCCACGAGGGCCTGACAGCGTGAAAACCAAAATTATAAAGTTGGTTGCGACTAAAGCGGATTTACTGACAACATACGAGTACGTCCCAGTTTATTCTGTTCACATATATTTTAGGTAGAAAGTAGCAAATGGAAAACTAAATCCCGCGCGTTTCGTGAAATATTTCGCGGTTAACGTATTTATCTATAGTTTTTGGTTATAAAATGGTGGGCGCGATATTATTGCGGTTGAAGAGTTTAACATAATAATGTCACAAACTAATAGGTCCTGTAGTCAATTTATATGAACTGTGATGAGGATATACAGGAGTGAGTTATATATGTTTTTATTTGTAACTGAAAAGTAGAGTCCTGGTTCTATAAATAATTTTATAGATACAAGAGAAGTCTCGGTCTAAATTGCTAAAGTAAAGTAGTTATTTTTTATATAAAATTTCTAATAATTGAGTTCAAAGTGCCATTACCTAGCTTTTAGTACGTCTAATAAGTGTAGCGTTAATTTTGCAGACAGGCGGCACACCACAACGAGCGAGCGTGGAATTCCAGATGTCATGTTAGAATATCATCTACATACTTGGAAAATGTTAAAGATCTGGTGTTGACCGGAGCTTCACGATGCTTCCTATATGTAGTAGGGTAGGCAAAGGGAACCTGGGGACCTAGTGTTAAGACACGTTCGCATTAAGAACTTCCCTTTTTCACTTTCCAACGAGTTCTCGAGAAATTGCAATTTATTATTAATAAGAAAAACAACATTTGCATTAAATACGAGGCAATGGTTTTAGATACAAAAACAAGGAGTTGAACTCCGCATTTAAAATGATAATGACTATCAGTATAAACAATATTTTAGTAAATAACTATTTCTTAATATTACAAAAGTAACCCTACTTTAGGAATTGTATAATTAGAGAATTCATAAATCTTATTACAATAATTGCTCTCAGAAGTGATGGTTAGTCTGGAATTAAACGATACAAGCTACATTTACGTTTGTATTTTAACCAGGGTCTGGTCTCTGTGAATTTTGTCTGGTTAGCTTTGAGACTGTGGTTTTGAATACTGTTGAGGTTGGGGCGAGTTACGGCGTGAACAGGTTTATATTAACATTTTTACGTGGTTAAGCTATTCATATTTTTTTCCTTTTTATTATATATTACTTATTTTACCTAAAAACGCTTACTTCGTTCAAAAATAATAAAAAAAGCTCTTTAAAAGAAAGAGAGAGTTAGAAAAATCATAGTCACATAATATTTTTTACCTCAAAAAAAGTGGGCTGATCTAAATTTGCTTCAACTGGACACCCAAGGAGGTGATGGGTGCTATGACGCAGAACATGAAAACCACTGAGGATATTGCAGACCATGCAAGGTTGAGAAAGTTGAGTTTGAAGGCAGACTCTGACAATAAAAGCCAGGATTAGTACCAAGTAAAATAAGATTCTTAGTAAGCAACTGTAAGAAGTGAGGCTACACCCCTTAAGCAGACTCAAAGCAAACCTTGATGGAATAAATTCAAAACATCAATTTCGTAATTATTACCGTCTGGAGCTTTTCTGAAGGATCTTAAACTAAAAATATTTTAAATAAAAACATTAGGTTTTTTCTTTGCAATGTTATTTAATTACTAGTCTAGTCTAGAAGAACAACAGTTAATACTAAAGTAACTTTTGTTTTTAATTAAATTTTTAATACTGGACAGTTTTTAGAAAATATATTTTTAGATAAATTAATACATTTCCAAAGTAACGTATTAAATAGTTATTTATTACATATAGTAGATAACTACTGTATATAGATACATCAATTACAATTCGGGAAAAAATATTAATTAAAAAAAAGGCAATTTTATTAAGACAATGCTGTAAAAGTAAATATATATGTAAATACGAAATTGGCAATGGCATCCTTATGTATACAATTTTATCTGATTGCCCGTTACGGGTAATGGCCGGGAACCGAGCGTCAGGTTTTTTTACAGGAGATTGTACAAAGGAACACGTATCATCACATCCAATGTTTTACGCTTAATTTACAATTAAGATATATGGACTTATGCATAGTACTTATCTTAGACATAAAAGTGGAAAATCGTTTTCTTTCCCATTTCAGTCAAAAATCATCTCTCAGAGATCTGCTACACTCCTTAACCTACCCATATACGGGTAGAACGTGAACCTAAAGAGAGTTCTTCGGTCTCTTACTGATTTAAGAGCATGGAAATTAAAATACCGCGGCGTTGAGTTCTGCCACTCAACACGCAATCCCTCCAGAATTCGGCAAAAAGTGGGGAACGGTGTTTCTTAACACTAAGTTCCCTCTGCCAACCCTGCTGTGTGCGGGATACAGCGTGAAGCTGATCTATTTTATTTAAATAAAAATACCTCATATATCCGAGTGGGAATCGAACTCGCAACAATAAACCATATACAACCAAGAACGCCTCACTGCACCAAATGGCCTCAAAAAGAGATATTAAAATATCAAATTAATATACTATATTAATTTATTCCTTACATGTAATATAAATTAATATCTAACATTGTATATTCCGTCATTTCATACAGACTAGCTACAAACATTAATCGCGTTCAGCTAAGCTTAGAACAAGACAAGGAAACACATCTCAGTGCTCATCTTTGAGGTATTAATACACCTAACTCTGTTAAGAACAGGCTTCGAAGGTGGTTTTCATACTGGGCTTTAGGTTAAGCACCATCACGTTTTTCCCTGTGTTACAGAATACGTAGAGACCTAGGAGACCATTGTCCACATTCCAGCCAATTTAAAGAAATTGCATGTTGAGTGTGGGAGGCTTATGAAATGTAAGATTGGTAAGAATTAAAACCAGCTTCTCTTAATGAAAAATAATCGTTTATTTAAATTTTAAGCATGATTATGATTACACGTCGTGTTGCCCTGCTGTGTGCGGGATACAGCGTGAAGCGGATTTAATTTTTTAATTTTGACTTTAATATTAATGCGGAAATTTAGGAACAGTGTTTTTATATTAACCTACTAAGCGAAAGAAAATCGTAAAGAGAGATTTAAAAAAAACAATCCTTTCATGCACTAAATGTAAAAGCAGCCTTATTTTGTATGGAATCATCACTTTAATCGGATGCGTTCTATCAGCCCTAGCAAATCTCTATTAAACCTTAGATACTTACACGTACATACATATATGAGTCTTATTACGTGTAGCATATGGGCTATGTTACTATAATGGTAAGATGTATGAAATAGCGCATTATATCGTGATATACGTGTAAATCAGTTTATTTTAATTGATATTATAAACATCTTCTTGCGAAACTTTTCAGATTGTTTCTAAGTAAGATCTTAAGGCCATGTGTGACTATAAACGTGACGGTTGCGGGTTCGATTCTCCCTCGGGCAAAGAATTATTACTTTCTCTGGTAACTAGATAAAATCCTTAGCTAAGCTGTTCCAATCAACTTGTCACGTCACGAAAATTGGGCAGAAAGTGGAAACGAGGTGTCCTGACTGTAGGTACCCTTTGTACCTAGTAAAGACGCTGTGATGCTGCGCCATGGTGGTCTCAAACATATTATAAGCTGTAGCAGGATCGAAATTTGATACTTTTTTCTTTCTTTTATACAGATTATAGTAGAACGTGTCAGGGTCAGGAGACAGAGCCAAAGTATTGACACACTTAGATCTTTTTACCCCAATTTTCGAGACATTACGTATTTAGGGTCAGATCAGAACTCCGCACTTTAGCACCAGAGCAAGCATATAAACTTTTAACTAAGAGTAATTGAATATATCTTTTAAAGGCATCTTTTGAAATGATATTCTTTATGAATATTCTAAGCAAATAATAAATACAATACAAGTTGCGATGTAAGGTTGTCACATCCAATATTTCCGAATGGCAATCTGACCTGGCAATCTAACAAATTGATGGATGGATGGATGGATATCGTTTTTTTTATTGTTAACCCATTTATATTGTCGATAGAGCATTCTTAGCTTAATTTTAAAATATAAATTATATTTGTAGAAGAGGAATTTGGAAAAGAAATTTCGTTTTTTTAACTTAGAATGAAGAAATCATAAAATTTTCACCTAAATCAAGACCTAATTAATATATTGAAAGCATATATATATAGAAAAATAAATAACTAACAATATTTTATCGTTTATTACTTTATATGTAAACCCACTTTGGCCGGAGGAGGGTTATAAATTTGGTGGGATCACCCTTTTTGTCAACCGGACATGTTTAGATTTAGGCTTCGATGATTTATATATACACCAATCTCATATCTATCTACCTTTTCCTTTTTACATTTTATAACTTCTCCATGTTATACTAGCATGTATGTAAGCTTTATATATAAATTTTATTTTCTTTACCTTTAAGAAATATCTCCAGGCCGTCGTAGCGCAGAGGCACAAGGATGTGACTGCAATAGATTGTGAGTGTGAGTTCGATTTCCACTCGAAGAAATGAAATAGTTAATATTTTCATTTCCTCGCTCTCATAACGAAGCAAAGCGCGGCGTTAAGTCCCGCCATTCAACACGCAATGCCTCCAGAATTCGAAGGAAAATAGGGAATTGAAATATCTTAATGGGAACTGAGTATTTTAATACTAGCTCTACAGGGTCCCTCTATCCCTGCCGTGCGGGATACCGCGTGAACCTAAAAAAGTGTTCTAAAGATATTGAAACCTAACCATCTTGTCTGAAAGCACTAACAAAGTTTCCCATAATAAAGTAAGCTGAATAATAGTTTGCAGCTTAATATATCGTTATTGGTGGAAGTTCAGTAGAAAGTTTAGAAGTGGAGCTCTCGGTAATACTACATGAGAGTATCGATTCAATGGTGATTAACAGATGAAGGGAAGTATCGAATGGTGTATAGAGTACTTAACAGCGTATAGTGGTTCTGTGTTTGTTTTACGTAACTATATATATTGATCTATCAATGAATGTTTGTATGTTTGTCTATGTTAATGTTGATGATGAATATATTAACATACTTTTTAAGAAAACTCGAGAGGAACTCAAAGGGACTCGGAGGCTAGTCGCGGCAGAAGGGAACAAGCATGTGATTGTGAACGTGACAGGTTGCCGCGCTTTGCCTCATTGGGAATCGAATCCACAACCGTCGCGTCGACAGTCTCCCTCTCGTGCCACTTCGCCATAACTACCTCAAAACGAGTAATTTAATGACAAATATATGTTCATTTTTACTTTTATTTAACCATTAATAATAACAATACCAACAATAATTAAACTATTTTACAAATGAAAGCTAATTACACAGTCAAATTATATGAAATTACGAGAAAATGTCACTTCAACAAAATAATGAATGTTTAGAGTAGCTTGTGTTCACTGTTTAATACAGGGTAAATACAAATTTGCATTATCTATATAAATGCGATTAGATTTAATATAGGATTTTAGATCAAATATCATTCAATTTGAAATGCAATTTGGCTGCCTATTCTATTAATTGATTTTAGACTTCTATCATATTATATAGAGAAAACGTAGGCAAATTAATTTGATCAGTAGGTACTTGGAGGCGGAATGTTACTAATATAATGGACAAATCTTCGTCTGGATTCTCGTCTATATTAATATTATAAAGCTGGATAATTTGACCTTAGGATAACGTATAATACCTATTACTTTTTTATCTATCATCTCAAAACAGTCCAGTTGAGGCCACGCGATTATTTGTGGGTTTGATTCCCATTCGAGGAAATGAAGTATTTAATATTTATATTTCCTCGCCCTGGTAACGAGGCTAGGCACAGCGTTGTAAGCAGTATTGAGGTCCGCGACTTAACATGCAATGCCGCCAAAAGTCGGTGGAAAGTGGGGAACGGAAGTATCTTAATGGTAACGGAGTTTCATAACACTAGATCCCTGGATTCCCTCAACCTACTCTGCTATACACATTTCAGCGAGAAGTGTGAAAGTGGAGAACGGAAGTGTCTTAACGGGAATGGAGTGTTTTAACATTGGGCCCCCAGGTGCCCTCAGGTAGAGGGCACCACCCTACTATATGTAGGTATAGCTGAAAAAAAATCTCAAAGCAAATAAACTTAAGAATAAAATATCTAACAGTTTATATATATTGGTTTTAAATGGGTTCCGCGCTGAGTAATGTCTGCGCGCGCCCTTAGATAGCGCCCCAATTTATCTCCCTAAATACGTAATAAGTCAAAGCAGGGCCGTCTTGAAATTGAAACGTCTTTCTGACCTTTGGATTGACTGTTTAACGTATTTATGTGGATAATTGTATTATTGTTGAAAAAAAAATTCCACTCATAACCCACCACTCATAAAATCTTTGAAGTCTCAAACCCACCATACCAAAGGGCAACGTACAGTGCGCTCAAAAATCCAGGACAGTACGCGAGGCGATTAAGAAATTGTTGGCGGTAGTTTAATATAATTATTATGTCAACTCACAGACTGATGTCACCATGGTCTACCCGTGACCACGGACTAGGGCAAAGTGTTAGAAACTTTGGGTTTCCAAAAATGTAGAATATCAAATATACGCGGTTAGTCCAACTAAAAAGTTTTATTTAAAATAGTTATATTGTTAGCGTATTCGTATAAAAGTGGGTAGATTTAGGTGAAAAAGACAATAAAAGCAATGGAATTGTGTCAAACGGGAACAGTTGCTTGTAGCAACAAGCAAGGAGGAAGCCCTGATTGGAAGGTATCTAATGTGTAGTGTATTGAGTGATACGTGTCACGTTGTAATTACGTGTAATTACGTGTAACCTCTATCCGAGTACGTTAAAAACATATAGACGGTATGTAATTTTATCGTGTTATTGTAAAAACTCTAACCGCTTCCGATTTCTAACATAAAACTTGATAAAAAAAAAGAGAAAAACATCTTGTTATTCACAACCCCAACATATTAGATAAAAGCAGCCTGACTTTCAGAGGGAACCTCATGTTAAAACACTCTTCTACTCAAATTTCTTCCAATTTTCGAGATGTAGTGAAAATGAAAATAATTTAAATATAATCAATCCCCTGAGTGGCGAACGAATCCGAAACCGTCGCGATCACATTAAAGGGCACTATCCCACTGCACGAGGACGACCTACAGTGTAGACACACATAACATATTATAAATCAGCTTCACGCTGTATCCCGCACACAGCAGGTTAGGCAGGTAACCTCGCGCTAAAACACTCCGTTCCCCACTTTCCGCCGAAATTTAGACGCACTGCATTTTGAATGGCGTAACTCAACGCCGCGCTTTGCCACGACACCAGAGCGAAGAAATGAAGATATAAATTTAAATAAATATTTCCTTTTCTCGAGTGGGGATCGAACCTACAACCAGTCAATTTTGCAGCACACTGTGCCCCCGCCACGACTGGCCCCATACATACATATAACAGTAATACGAATATTTATTTATTGAATCATTTTCTCATCATTCCCGCTATAGCTTGGGGCAGATCAGATCCCTTGTTTTTGTTACAGTGACCCTCGATCGGTATAACGGAGAAAAAAATGCTAAGTAACTGCCTTTATATGGGTATAATAGAAAAATATAGATGGGATAGATCCAACGTATACTTTTGCTAGCGTTGAGAATTTTAAATAACATATTTACTATGTAAATGTTTTCGTACGCTTCGTCCATATAGTGTTTTCCATTTTGAAATTAACCTCGTGGTTTGTTTAGTGGTATGTATGGGTAAAAAAGCTATGTCAACATGCTCTTATATTAGATAATGTATATGTTAGATATATTAGTGTATTTATTTATATTGATTTTTAAGAGAAAGCAGGGAAAAATCATTTCTTGAAAGGTGAAATCTATTGTTGCATATAGTGGAAGCAACAAGCGTGTGTAAACGCGACGGTTGAGAGTTCGATTTACACTAGGATATTAAATATTTAATATTTTCATTTCTTCGTTCTGGTAATAAGCAAAGCACGGGGTTGAGTACCACCACTCAACTCTAAAATTTGTTACGATGTGGGGAAATCAGTGTTTTAACACTAATTTCCTGCTGCCGATGCTGCTGTATGTGGAATGCAGCTTTAAACTGNTTCTCATGGATACCATTGTCAGACATGGACCAAAAAAAAATGGGACCATTCGGGAAGCTATACCTTTCAAATAAAAAAAAAATATCAAAATCGGTTCACCCAGTTAAAAGTTATGAGGTAACAAACATAACATAACAAGAAAATACAGTCGAATTGATAACCTCCTTTTCTTACAGAAGTCGGTTAAAAACAAGTTGTTAATCATAACCGATATATTACATAAAAGCAGCCTCACTTTCAGAGGGAACCTCATGTTAAAACACTCTTCTACTCAAATTTCTTCCAATTTTCGAGATATTGCTTATTGAGTGGAAAATGAAAACAATTTAAATATAATCAATCCCCCGAGTGGTGAACGAATCCGAAACCGTCGCGATCACATTAAAGGGCACTATCCTACTGCACGAGGACGACCTACAGTGTAGACACACATAACATATTATAAATCAGCTTCACGCTGTATCCCGCACACAGCAGGGTAGGCAGAGGTAACCTCGTGCTAAAACACTCCGTTCCCCACTTTCCGCCGAATTTTAGACGCACTGCGTGTTGAGTAGCGGAACTTAACGCCACGCTTTCCCACGACACCAGAGCGAAGAAATGAAAATATAAATTTAAATAATATTTCCTTTTCACGAGTGGGGATCGAACCTACAACCAGTCGATTTTGCAGCACACTGTGCCCCCGCCACGACTGGCCTCATACATACATATATTACAGCAATACGAATATTTATTTATTGAATCATTCTCTCATCATTCCCGCTATAGCTTGGGGCAGATCAGATCCCTTGTTTTTGTTACAGTGACCCTCGATCGGTATAACGGAGAAAAAAATGCTAAGTAACTCTGCCTTTATGTGGGTATAATAGAAAAAAATATAGATAGGATAGATCCAACGTATACTTTTGCTAGCGTTGAGAATTTTAAATAACATATTTACTATGTAAATGTTTTCGTACACTTCGTCCATATTGTGTTTTCCATTTTGAAATTAACCTCGTGGTTTGTTTAGTGGTATGTATGGGTAAAAAAAAGCTATGTCAACATGCTCTTATATTAGGTAATGTATATGTTAGATATATTAGTGTATTTATTTATATTGATTTTTAAGAGAAAGCAGGGAAAAATCATTTCTTTAATTGCTTATTGATAGGTGAAATCTATTGCTGCATATAGTGGAAGCAACAAGCGTGTGTAAACGCGACGGTTGAGAGTTCGATTTACACTAGGATATTAAATATGTAATATTTTCATTTCTTCGTTCTGGTAATAAGCAAAGCACGGCGTTGAGTTCCACCACTCAACGCGCATTACCTCTAAAATTTGTTACTATTTGGGGAAATCAGTGTTTTAACATTAATTTCCCGCTGCCTATCCTGCTGTTTGTTGGAAACAGCGTTAAGCTGAAAAAAAGGAAAAAAAACCCATTTTTTTCTGATAGACTAAACGCGTGATGAATTTTGCTACTCAACAAGTAATGTCTCGAAAATTTGGAGGAGAGTGGAGTGTCCTAATACTGGCTCCCTCTGCCTCTGCTACCCTCTTGCTGTGGAAAACTAATATGTGTTTATATAAGTAAATTTTAAATTTATATTCAGAAAATTGAAAAATGGGTAAAAAAATAAATTCCTATAATAACAAATTTTCATATAAATTACTCCATCGGCATACTAATATAGACATATGGATATATTGAATGAAAAAATATGTATTTTTCATGTTCACAAAATTACAATCTTAACTCTTATATATGGAACGTATAAAAAGCATCGTAAGCTCTCATAAAACTTTCTAAATTCGACGATATTGAGTTAGTGTCTTCTGGGAAATATAACAAGTGGAAACGGAAAAAGTGAAGTACAAGTGCGGGTTAACTTTTACAGTGATAAAGTTTTACTATGCATGGATTAGCTCGATTCGGGTAAAATTTCAGATAGATAAAGATAGATTTCATTTCTTTTTTCTGGAAAAACGTAGAATAGTTGGCTTTTTTTTATTTTTTTTCCCCACTNGTGTTTTAACATTAATTTCCCGCTGCCTATCCTGCTGTTTGTTGGAAACAGCGTTAAGCTGAAAAAAAGGAAAAAAAACCCATTTTTTTCTGATAGACTAAACGCGTGATGAATTTTGCTACTCAACAAGTAATGTCTCGAAAATTTGGAGGAGAGTGGAGTGTCCTAATACTGGCTCCCTCTGCCTCTGCTACCCTCTTGCTGTGGAAAACTAATATGTGTTTATATAAGTAAATTTTAAATTTATATTCAGAAAATTGAAAAATGGGTAAAAAAATAAATTCCTATAATAACAAATTTTCATATAAATTACTCCATCGGCATACTAATATAGACATATGGATATATTGAATGAAAAAATATGTATTTTTCATGTTCACAAAATTACAATCTTAACTCTTATATATGGAACGTATAAAAAGCATCGTAAGCTCTCATAAAACTTTCTAAATTCGACGATATTGAGTTAGTGTCTTCTGGGAAATATAACAAGTGGAAACGGAAAAAGTGAAGTGCAAGTGTGGGTTAACTTTTACAGTGATAAAGTTTTACTATTCATGGATTAGCACGATTCGGGTAAAATTTCAGACATATAAAGATAAATTTCATTTCTTTTTTCTGGAAGACCTTGGTTGGCTTTTTTATTTTTTTTCCCACTCCGTTTTCAATTAAGAAACTTCCGTTTACCACATTCCACCGAATTCCCGAGGCAAGGAACGGGACTTAACGCCGTGCTTTGCTACGTTTTCAAAGCGAAGAAATGAAAATATTAAGTAAATCATACTTCCGTCTGGGAATTGAATCTTCAATCAAAAAAAAGAACCATCAAAATCGGTTCACCCCGTCAAAAGCTGAGATAACAAACATAAAATAAATACAGTCGAATTGATAACCTCTTCCTTTTACAAAGTCGGTTAAAAATAAATATAGGTTATTCGCGATAAGTTCAAATCGTAAAAAAACACATATATTTGTTTGATCTATTTAAATATTAATATATCTGAATGCTGAAGTATGTTGAAAAAATTTAGGAGTACCCTCAAAAATATGATTGGAGATAAAAATTACGAGATACATTACATATTTGGGCCGTATTTGAGTGCGGTATCCTGTAGGTCGAGTGCCCTCACTGGGGGGCCGCCGTAATCAACCTCTCGAAACTCAAACTTAACTGTATCTTCTTGATTAGACTTAAAATAATTGATATAATTATTATCAGTGAGACAAGGGCTCTTCTGCTTCTTCAATTTAGAGTTTGGTGTAGAAAAGTTTTTTTTGTGCGTATATTAAACTATGATGTTCAGCAACTCGCGGCGCAGGGGCAATGCAAACGATTATAAGGGTGGTAGGATGTGGGTTCGATTCCCACTTTGGTAAAAAGACAAAGCACGTCGATAAATTCCGCTATTCAACAGACAATGTCTTGAAGATATGGGCGGTGAGGAAACAGCTGTCAAAATAAGAAACCATACACAAACATTTGAAGGTAAATCCACCATGGTACATGAAGCCTACGCCAATAGCGGCAGAATGCTATAGCATCCATCTTGTTCATATATAAGACAAAGCAATTAGAATTAACGTGTTTTAATCAATCTCATGGCTGGATCGTTTAACATGACGCTGTGGCCGCGTCATGCACATTATATAGGCAATAACGATTTACGTAAGCGTTATACGTTTATTGGTTACTAGCGACCTGCTTGCGGCTTCGCCCGCTTGATCTATAATTATTGATTTACTAATCTATGTTTTCTATTGCTTTTGTTTGCGTAATAGTAGCATTTTAAGAACGTAGTAGTCTTAAACGTCTATTATTGAATATTGAAAAGTAAAGTTTCAACCATAAAAATATTAAAAAATAGTAAAATTTTTGTATTTATGTAGTAATTAAAATAAAACAACACTAACTGTTAAGAGAAGCTTGCCAAAATACAATATTAAAAAAGCTATCAAATCGATTAAGCCGTTTCTGTCAATAGCACAAACAAACGCACAGACAAACAGACAAAAAAATTAAAACCATTTTTTCTTATAAGCGATCCACGTACAGACACCAACGATTTTATTATAAGTATATGTAGATATAGATTATCAATGCCGCGTCGCTAAAAGCTAAATATATGTATTGAAATAAATTCCTACCGCGCGGTCCCATTTGTATGTAGGTAATACATAATGCTATAGGAGCTGTAAACGAATGGTGGTGCGTGTGGCCGATCACAGTACACTGTTTGAATAGGTTGTTTGTGTTTTTAGATTTTTGTGCTGAAATTATTAATTGGGAATAGAAAAAAATATATGTAGTATTTATGTTCTTTTTGAATAAAATCAGCATCACGCTGTATCCCGCACACAGCAGGGTAGGCAGGGAAACTAGTGATAAGACACTCCGTTCTCCACTTTCTGGCAATTTCTGGAGGCAATGCGCGCTTTACCTCGACATCAGAGCGAAAAAATGAAAATATAAAGGTAAATAAATATTTCACTTCCTCAAGTGAGGATCGAACCCTCTCTTTCTACACTGCTGTGTGCGGGATACAGCGTGAAGCTTAAAAAAATATATAAGTCAATAACATATTTTTTTTATTTTTATTTTATTATTTTTTATTTATTAAAATAGTTCAGTTTGCTAGGGACAGTACATTGGACATTGTAAACGATAAAGACAAGATTGAAAACAATAAAAGTTTGTCTTTAAAGTAAAGAAATCTCCAGTCGAGTCTTAGAGCTTGTCTAACGTCTACTTCATTGTTGTTTGTGTTTTATTTTTTTTTTCAAAGTATATTAGTATTGTGTTAGTTATAGTTGATATTTTTAACTTTATAAATAAACTAGCGGCCCGCTCGCGGTTTCACCCGCGTGAACTATGTTATTATTAATTTCTGTCTCCATGACTACGTCCTAGTGACGTCTATGGAAAATTTGAGACTCCTAGCATTTGTAGTAACGAAGTTTCATACAAACTTTCGACCCCAAAAACAACCACTTAG
>JAKRZM010000649.1:350145-363025 GCA_036379175.1 Heliconius cydno galanthus | reverse complement strand
ACAGACAGACAGACAAGAATTCCAAAAATCATATTTTTACCTTCTATTAGTTGTATTGAGTCCCCCTGAAGTGTTTTTTTTAGTTTATATTCAATGTACAGATTTTACCCCCTTTACAGTTTTATTATATATATAGATATAGATATAGAATATAGATATATGGAAGAAACCTTCAACTATAAACAAGCTATAACATATATTCATCATAGACAGACCATCGGGTTCTGTCAAATATAACCCAGCTTTACAGTCTTGTTATTCATACGAGTTTACTATTCTTATTTTAGTTTGTGCTCTCTTAAAAATATTTCACGGAATGATATAAAATCAAAGTCGAAATCCTTTTTATCGACAGTAATAAATACAATGCTGCCAAGAGTGAATCGATTATTTCAAATAACGGTTCCGTACGTTATTGTTGATTCATGATGTGTCCCGCATAGAGTAGGGTAGGCAGAGGGAACCTAGTGTTAAGATAGTCATATTTTTTAAGACTTTGCGTATTGAACTGTGGAACACAACGCCTTATCTTGTCTAGGTCGAAGAAAATTAAAACTATTCGTTCTTCCAAGTAAGAATCGAACCAACAGTCGTTATGTTCACAGGACGATGTGCCGCTGCGTCACGTCAACCCTAAATATTAACTTTGACGTTTAATCCTAAGTATTAACTTATAATATGTATTTTTTATATTCAACATTTTTTTGCTAAATTTTTAAAAAAGCTCTGTTAAAATAATTGATAATGAAATAACCGTAAATACGATTTTACAGGTAAAGTTTACAATGGACCCTTTTTACTCGCTGTAGAAAAAAACACAAACCAAAGCACTATTAGGTCATACAATTTCAATTGTTTTTTTTATTTTTCGATTCAGATCCATGGAGAAATGGAGATAGTAAATTGTAAATTATATTTTTTATGTATTATTTGTTAAAATGACAATCTGAAACAAAAACAATTTGTCATATCGAACCAGTAGTGAGAGATTCTAATTTTCTCGCCTCTGGTATCTGGCAAAGCTCGACGTCGAGTTCCACCATTCAACACGCAATGCTTCCAGATTTCGGTGGAAAATGGAGAACGGAGTGTGTTAGCACTGAGTTCCCAGGTCACACCTGCCTATGTGTGAGATACTGCATGAGCCTACAAAAAACAGCCAGTAATTTCTGAGATTTGCGCGTTCAACCAAACAAACTTTCCTGCCTTACAAATTTAATATAGAAATCTACACTGGGTAGGTACCATTACATTTATTACTTACACAGCGAAATGCTAATTTATTAAGGTTTTTAAAAAAAATTGAAAAAGATTTTATAATACTCGTGCTTTTCGAGTGCTTTTGAGGCCTGTGAAATAAAATTCTGTTACATTTTAAATTTAATTTGTAAATTGATTTCAATTTAGTAAACTAAAGTTATTAATTATTTTAATAATAAATACAAAAGGCAGTTCCACCACTCAACAGGCAATGTCTGGAAAATTGGGGGGAGTGTAGGGAACTGGGATACAGTATAAACATAAGAAAAATATTACATTTGAATCAACATATTCAACTGTGCCGCAAAAAGAAACCATTAAAATCTCTCCCAACATAAAATATCTAACTTTTCATTAATAATTATTTGAAAAGTTAACAAAACTGCTTACTTCGTATTTAGTATCAGCAAGTCTTATCAGGCCGATCGCCCGAGCCAATTTAGCGGAACATTTTAATTTTTAATAATCTGGAGCTCCTCATTCTGTTTTATACAAACATGGGGCTGTTTGTTCAACGTTTGCCTTTGTAGAACTTTTTTTTTAAGAAAAAAACATACTGTTATAATTCCAAATATATATTTTTTATATTTTATATACCTACCTATTAAAAAAAATATCGTTAAAATACCGTGCTACCGACGGAAATTATATTTACGGATATTTAATGTTTATTAAATACTTTTTTTGGTTTCCTGGTTAGCCAGATGAAGATCGGTGTTAGGTTTCGCAACCTCAACATCAATAAGACTGTATTCCGCATACAGTAGGATAAGCCTAGAGCATTTACGAAAACTGCTATACGAGGAATAAATTCATCGGGAAGTCAATAACTAAATATCGAAATATTCCATGGCGGAACACAACGCCGCAAAATGAAATAAAAGTGAACAAAATGTGAAATAAACGGCGCGCGGCGTTTGAAATGTGATAAAGTATTTCGCAATAGCGAGTATTGAATGAAGGCTAATTGCCAGGTCACCCAGAAGGGAGAGTAGAATTTGTGTGCGGGATTTTGAAATATTCACTCGCTGAGCAAATATTTTAAAAACATTTTTTTTAAATCCTCCATATATATTTGTATGTATATTTTTCTAGCTTTACTAAAATTTATAGTAGTATTTTTTGTAAAGTGCGAAAATATTACTTTAGTTGTTTTTGTTTTCATATAATATTGAAATACATATATATGTATGTGTGTATTTACGGTTATATCGTTTATGAGCTGTAGCCCAGATTTGGTATATACTAGAAACTGTGAAAACTATCTTTGGACTCTCGTTGGATTTTCGAGAATTTCTCTCTTGCTCTTGTTCCCCTATACTACTCACGGCACCAACCTGACAAATTACATTTTTTTACGCCGCGTGGCTTCGGGTTCGTTCGTGATTCTGGAGGCATTGCATGTTGAGTAGTAGGACTTAACTAGCGCTTTGTCTCGTTATCAGGGCGAGGAAAATGAAAGTATTAAGTATTTCATATTTTCATTTTTTTGTTTTGGTAACCAGGTAGAGTTCCGCCATTACTCTACTTGTAATGTCTCGAGAATTTGGCGGAAAATAGGAAACGGAAGTGTCTTGCTGGAAACAGATTGTCTTATTACCAGGTTCCCCCTGTCAACCTTGCTATGTGGGGGGTGCTGCATGAAGCTAAACATATTGCTTATATTTGGTGATAAATGTCTAATACTGGTAAATACTGAAGATCGTGCAAAATGGAGTAGATTAAGTTGAAAGGCAAATCCTGGCAACAAAAGCCATGTCTAATGTCAGATAGAAGCAGACATTACTATTTTCTAGGCAAAATTTTTCATTCATTATGATAAAGTTTATACTTATTGAATAGAGGCCGTAAGGGCATAGCGTGTGAGTACAAACGCAACGGTTGTGGGCCACTTCCTCATTCGAAGAACCAAAGGAATAAGCCATCTTAATTTCCACAAATTTTATTAATTAGTGTTAAAGCGAGTGTTTAAACATTATTTTATTCTGCTTTCACTTTGCTATATGCGAAAAACAGCGTGAGGCTAAAAAAAAATATAACTATAATTTTAAAAAGCTGTACAACGAACTCTTTCTGAACGTAAATTAAATAAGTAGAAGTTTGAATGAAATTGTGTGCTCAGAGCGGCAACGATTCATTAAATGTGAGTACTAAGTCAGCAAAAACTACAATTTAACAACTTGTAATTTTTGCTTTAGTAGGATTCCTTGTGGTGAATAGGAAATGCTATATATGTATGATTTTATCACATTATGTTTCTTGTTTTGGACTATTATATAAAGTATTCAAAGAGAAAATTGTCAAGAGAGCAGTTAACAAGAAAAACAAATTAACTAAGAATTTGGATGTCTTGTATAATGGTGTGTTCAAAATATCATTAGATTCCTTAAACCGTACTGTTCCCCATCAGAAAGAATCACTCCATGGATTTGCAAAGAGAACCAACCAGACTTCTTCTCACACAAATACGATATCAGATGAAGATCTGCTTGTATGTTCGATCACATTCATGCTGAATCCCGCAAATAGGAGGGTGACAGAGGAAAAGTTATGTTTAGGCTCTCCTCTCCCCATTAAGACATTTCCTTTTTCCATTTCTTCGCTGAATTCTTAAGGAATTCAGCGTCGAACATTGACTTCTTACCAGAGCAAAGAAATGAAAATTTTAAACATTTCACTGCATGGGAATCGAATAACCATATCGCTTACAGCCACACGCTTGTGTGGCCTCGGATGGGGACAAGGGATTAATTTTGTAGGGATTTTGTAGGGGCATATTTTTGGAGGGATCTTAACACAAGGTTCTATCCGCCTAAAAAAAGATTTTCAATTATCTGTTGGAATTTTCAAAAATATATACATATTAAATACAAAGTACTTCCATTTCCATATATTTTCACCATAATAATATTTAATATTAAAACAAAAACTCCACCAACACTCGTCGTCGCACACCCCCAAGTGCGTACATGGAATTTGTTTTTGGTCCATTCTCTAAACGGTCGCGCTAATCGACATTTTCTGTGTTATGTTTAATGTTACTTTCTGTAATGTATATATAAGAGTTAAGCTATTATTTACTTGTTTATATGGAATATTAGCTTTTACATGCGGCTTCATTCGCATGTTTAAATTGAAATTACTAATAGTTTGTATGACACATTCTAAGTCTTGGAGATATTTCTGACCGCAAATTTAGTCGTCATTTTCTCGCTCTGGAAACGAGACAAATCGCGGCGTTCAGTTCCGCTTCTAGAATTCGGCGGAAATTGGCCGAAGTGTGTTAATGACAACACTAGGTAAATATATAATAATTTATTTAGATATTTGTAAAAAAACCCCTATAGGCATGATTTTGCTTATCAGTTTAATATAGTAAAAACAAATTAAAATACACTAGATTCTCAGGTTCCCATTGCTATCCTGCCATATTTGGGATACAGCGGGAAGCTATAAAAAGAAAACGAAAATTAAAAAAAAAACCCCTGTATCATCTAGCCTCTTTCTTACATAGAAAACTTAGTGCTAACACACTGCGGTAACAATTTTCTCCTGAATTCGAGACATTGTGTGATGAGTAGCGGAACTCAACGCTGTTAAACAGAGCGGAGAAATAAAAATAAAAAATAAACATTTATATAATATATTTAAAATAACCACATTTTCTAACTAAGAGACCAAAATAAGAAAAACTAGCTCAAGTATTTTCATAAACAATGCAAAAGCGCAAAACAGATTTGCATAAATAAAACTTTAGAATAAAAAAATAAAAAAAATTAAAACCATCTCGAAGGAAGCGTGAAATTAATATAAATGTAGGTGTCTCTGACGGTGAAGTATTTTATAAATATACACGATATACTTCTTTGTTACCGCATTTATCTCGAACGAACACTCCGGCTCGTTTGGTTAGTCCACTTAAACTTTGAACTTGCTTAAAATACGAGACTGCACTGCACTTCTAGTATTACTTAATTTGGTCATTTAAATTCTTGGGTGTTTTAAGAATTAAAGTGTTTTAGTTAAACTTAAAGTAAAGTTATTTATTTATTGAATAATATTTTTTTTTGGATTTTTTTTATTACTTTTAAACCTTTTAAACGTAAAAATTATAATGTAAGTAGGTATATAAAAAACTAGTTGAAAAAGATTTGTATAGATATGATAATATGAAAGATAATTAAAAGATATGTAACTAAAAAAATACAGAACAAACAAACGTATAATATATTTACTTTTGATACTGAAATTAAGGTTGTTTTGGCGCAGTAGTACTGCGTCTGATAGTAAACGTGACGGTTGAACCTTCAACTCCTACTGAAAGAATTAGAGAGAGAGAAGAAGAATAATAGAGAGAACGAAATCTCAATCAATAGATGTCTATTTCCTCGCTCTGATAAGAAATCAAAGTGCAGCATTAAGTTTAGTCACTCAACACGCAACGTTTCAAAAAATAGAGCGAAAGGTGGTGAACGGTATGTTTTAACACTAAATTCCCTTTGCCAATTAAGTGTATTTTGAACCTATCATCATCACGGCCCATACAAATACAATATTGTTTTGTTCACATTGCGATAGTTCTAAAAACTACTTTAATGTTAACTCAAGTCTACATATTACAAGGCGTTTCGTCGTCTTCTGTTTTTCCATTATCCGGTCAGATCCAAGGGAAATGGTGCTTTTATTTGCTGAATAGTGAATGTCGAGCACTTAGCTCCGCTTGCTTTAAGAATAATATGGACAGTTCGCGTTAGATTAGCATCAAAGAGTAACGTGTATTGGTTTATACCTAATTGAGATCAACATCAGGGAGGTTCTTGGCGCAGTGGCTCAGCATCTGACTTTTAACGTTATGGTTGTTGGTTCAATACTCACTTATGGCAATCAATTCATTTAATTTCCCCACAATGAGTTGCACCGCTCAATAAGCAATGTTCTGAATTCGGTTGGAAAATGGAGAACGGAATGTCTTGGCACTAAAACTTGGCGTTTCAAAATTTCTACTTATGATATATAAATAGATTTCTTTGCAGTGTTCTTTTTGATATATATATTTTTTTTAGTTAATTAACCCCACCTAGCTGGTACTTATCGTTAGCATCCTTTTTAGATAATATCCCAAGTATTGTACCTACTCGGTAAATACAGCACTTTGCCATGTCTGAATAAATAATAAAATGGTTACCAGTGTTTATTGTTATTTAAACAAGTGCTTTAGACTCAAAGTATTTATTTTATAACATTAGTCAAGGGTTCAAATACTTGAAAATAAAATATAATTATGGCAAGACCTGGTGCAGGAGAACATACGTGTAGCTGTAAACCTAAAAGGCTTACAAACTTACAAAAGTTTGATTCATTGTTTTATATATACAGATTTATCTCAAGTAAAATTTAATTAGGTTAAGGCTAGTGTGTACGTTTGAGATAATTAGGCAATCAACACTTGTTTTTAGTTTTACTGTATCTTGCATCAGCAGGGTAAGTCAGAAGGAACTTGGGAACATCGAGTTAAGATACTCTGTTCTCTCTCTCTCATACTTCTGTTTCCTCGTCGCGCCTCGCCCCTGTGCGTCCTTCAGTCGTGACTGGCCTAAATTACTAGTTTATTATAAAATATTTATGGAATATTTTATAATAAACTAGTAATTTAGGCCAGTAAATAATTATGGAACATCTGTCCATTTAATTATCTATGACAATTATTACGACAATAACAGTGTCTATTAAAATTAATTATTATGAATGGAGTCAGCGTTTCTTAATCCCGTCTCGTTACGTTTGTCAGACGCTTGACGAGAGATTATCTGAGCTTGCAAAATATTTTCAAATATAATTATTATACTACAAAAGCTGGCTGGGATGGTCTTAAGCTGGTGATTTATTATGAAAGAACTAATTAAACAAATAGAAAAAAATGTCTTTTTTTTATGTTTCTCCTCGTTTTGGAGAGAAAAGCTAGTTTTAAAATATTTCGCTGTCTATTTTCCATGGATGTTAGAGGAATTGCGTGGAGTGTGACATAACCAAACGCTATGTTTTTACCATCTACACCTAGAATTAAGATCAGACCCATAATCATCATGTTGAAGTTGATATTTTTTAACGTCACAACCTAACCTGGGACCGAAGTATTAAAAGACTCAGTTCCCATTAAGACACTTCTATTCTCGACATTCCGCCGTATTATCGAGGCATGGCGTTACTAAAGCGAGAAAATGAAAATCGGAAAGGAATTGAACCCATAACCGTTGCAACACGCAAACCACACCCTTGTGCTTAGCGGCCACGGTTTCGAGAGAAACCGTAGATTAAAATAAACAGGGACAAAATTCAAATTCAGCAGCTTTTGTATTAGAGCAAGAGTTTGTCGTGTCACTAATGAACCAAACGAAGTCACGGAAAACAACTAGTTCATTAGAAGTTTTATACTACGGCACTAACTACTCTAATGCTCCCAGCGGCAGGTCGAGTACTTCACTTATACTAAAATATAATTACACACTTTTTTTTCTAATTCAACTTTGCTGAAAATAGTTTTAGATATAGTTATATATGAAATATTTAATATTTTAATTTTTTTGCTTTAGTACCGAGGCGAAACGCGGTGTTAAGTCCCGTTTCAATACACAACGCCTTCACAATGTGGTGCAAAATGGTTCCCAGGTTCCCTCATAGAATACCATCTTTGTTTAAGCCTTGTCTTAAAATACATATCGAGAGAATATAGTTTTATAAGGCGCGGTTGGAAATATAAGTTTCTTTATATGTTTTCTTTAAGTCAAAGAAGAATTCTATATTTAGCTTATAATATATGATTTTATTTATTGTTTGTAGATTCCGGTTATTGCCAAATCGAATAACTCTTCAATTATACAAGAAACGGAGAGTGTTTTCTTAAGTAACGACTTAACGAGAAAAACATAAATATATAACAAATAAAAAAAACCGTTGAATCAGCCTCGAACCCACACCTATCGCATCCCAATCCCAGCACGAAGCAACCACTAATCGTCATCAATCACCCAATCATTAAAAATAATTTATTTATATGCAAAAAAAGGGTAAAAAAACGAACCACCGCGCTACCTAATAAAGAAGGCAGCCACAGAAGGGACAAGGCCTGACATCCGCAAACAACCCAAATCTGATCTCTACGCGAAATTGTTACAAAGCAAATTTATTTACGCCTAACTCAGTGAACAATGTTTTGATTAAAATTTAATTTTAACGCCAGAGGGCCAGGGGCTTAGATAAGGGTGTAAGGGGAAAGGGGGGGGAAGGGAGTCACATCAAAGAAAATCAAAAACTAACTACTGATTGAAATATCTACAGTTTATAATGTTGTCAGTCGCATAGTAGCGGGAACTAGCGTGCGACTGTAAATACGATAGGTTATGGGTTCGATTCCGATTCAAGGAAATGGAATGTTTCTCATTTTCTCGCTGTGGAACGAGAGCTCTGGCAGCAAAATCGATGGTTTGTTCTGATACTCAACTTGCCACGCCTTTAGCATTCATTGGAAAGAGGGGAACGGAAGTGTTTTAATAGTAACGAAGTGTCTTAACATTAAGTTCCCTACCTTGCCATTAGTAAAAAATATAAAATAATATTACATTGGAAGGTAAGTAAAGTTAATAGATTGCTTGAAAAAGTACAGCTAGGTTTGCACATTTCTAAGAAGATGTGAGTAAAATGAGGAGCATTCTATTTTAGTTTTTAATTTATACTTCTACTTTTGCATTTTATTCTTTAATTAAATGTACTTCACCTTTTCTTATACAATTTTAATTTAGAATATTATAATTCTACGAGAATAAATGCGACGACGAGTTTCTTTATTAACAACGGTAGTAATAAACATAATTCGATCTTCAGTTAGGGGATTCCATTTACTTAGTGAAAAGCATGGAGTTGAATTCTGCCACAACACGAAGCGGGAAATGTAGAACGAAGTGCCTTAACACTAGGCTTTCTCCGCAGTATGCGGGATATTACGTTAAAAAATAAGTAAATAATTTATATTACATATTCGAGTAGAGGTACCTGATTAAAGAAATTTAAATATTTCTTTATTTATTCGAACTCCTGACCTTTGACAACAACAGCTAAGTTAATATAACCTATAGTATAGCAATTTCATAATATTTAGTTAAAAAATGGTTTTTGTTTCAATTAAAACTTTTTTGCAACATCTAAAAATAATTGTTATTTGCATAATTAGTTTCCTCATTGAGAAACTCTAGAAAGCTGTGAGTGGAACTTATACGAGAAAACTTTTGTAGTGAAGCTGCTGTAACTTTTTGTCTATATTTCTTTCTTGAGGCCAGAAGTGGGGGAAACGACGTATATATTCGATTTCCACTCAATGAAATGAAAAAATGTTAAAAATGTAAAGAAACGGAGTGTCTCCCTGCTATAAGTAGGATACATCGTAAAGGTGCAAAAAAAATGGAATTTCTGTATCTATATATATAAAATCGAAAGGTCATTCACTCATCACGAAATCTCCGAAACTACATGTGCTAGGAATTCAAAATCAAATTTTGCATAGGAGTAGGTGCTCGCTAAGACGGGAATTTGCAATATTTGACTTCAATATTTGAGGGGTTGTTTTTGGGGTTGAAAGTTTGTATGAAACTTCGTTACTACAAATGCTAGGAATATCACATTTTGCATGGTCGTCACTTATAGGACTTAGGTACTCATGGAGACAGAAATTAATAATAACGTAGCTCACGCAGGCGAAGCCGCGGACGGGCCAGTAGTATAGATATATTTATAAAAAAGACAAGTAGGTATTATATAAATAAAAACAATACAAGAGACATATACGGTAACAAATTAAAGAGGAACACGCCGGGGGCGAACAGATCGACAGATATCAAAACATAAATAATGTAAACGTACTCGTACCTACCTTCGAACGGGCTTTTGTTTTTTTACCTTATTTATGTTTCAAGGCCCGGGAACACAATAAGATTTCATGTCAGAATGTTGAATGTATCGTTCCGCCGATTAATATGTATTTTGAAAATTGGACGGAAAGTGGGCAACGGAGTGTCTTAACTCTAGGTTTTCTCTGCCTGTTACATGTGGGACAGCTTGAATCGTGACGATGGACAACAATCTTTGTGTGCAGGGAGAGAATAATTGTTATTACCCCACTTAGGAAGACTCGAACTCTCTGCTATATGATCAAGAAGGAATTTTTTGAATTAATTGGATTTATGTAAGTTCACATCTACAAAAATCTTTATATTTTCATTTCTAAAAATAGAAAGTTTTAAAAGTAATAAACACATGGTACTCCCACGCTTTAAGAAGGATCACTTAAGAACTGAATACACATTGGCCTGATTCTTGAATTAGCTTCTCTTTTATATTTTACTTATGTACATGGATTTTTCGGGACTGAAATGTACAATTTTCATGGCTATTTCTTTCAAATATTGGTTATTAAAGTTCTGTAAACGGATGCGACTATCGTGGGTTCTATTCCCACTAAGGGGAATGAATTATTTTTATTTTCCCACTTTCGAGTTCCCTCAGTTGTCTTGAATTTTTGGCGGAAAGTGGGAATTAAGTGTATTAACACTAGTTCCTTTCAACTGCTCTATGGAAGAAATATGAAATAGCTTTTTATGATTATTAGAATAACGCTACAATTTCATAATTATATCAAATGTACATTACAAACAAACAAGAAAAAAAAATTGCAATAATTTTATTCTACAGTATTTTTATACCTCCTCAATTATTTGGTGTTGCTTAATTCATTTAACGCTGGACTATGATAGTATCACCTCCAGGAATATAGCAGTGATAAACAAACGGTCCGGTACAGTTGTTTATATTGGCACAGCTAAGTGTTTGACTCTTCGCAGTGGTTGGGGATTTAAATCCTACTCCAGTGTGTATTTGTTTTCGTATATGTAGGTGTTTGTCGGGTAAATTGTGGTCCTGTCGTTGTCCCTGGACACTGGACGACAAGATTCTGGAGGCTTTGCGTATTGTGTAGCATTGCCTCGACACGAGCGAAGAAATGGAAATATATAGTCTTTCATATCCTCGAGTGAGAATCAAACCCATAACCTGTCACGTTTTCAGTCACATGCTTGTGCTCTGCGACGTAGAGTTCTGTTCTGGGAATGTCTTAACACTTGGTTCCCATACCTACCCTGCTCCATGCGGGATACAACGTAAGGATGAAAAAAAAAAATCTACTTACATCAGTAAGTGATGTGCCTAGCAACTCGGCCAGTCCCACCTAGACTGTAGACTCCTTATCTGAGCAGTCATTAGAGCAACGAGCCGTTTTAATGGACTTACACTATTAACTGTCGGATTAACGATCGGAAACAGTGCCCGCAAACTTAATTGGAGTTTTTATTGCCTTTATAGATCACCAGCTCAGGTTGTAAGTGTTGAAGTTCATTGTACAGGTGAAGGTGAAAGCCAAATTGGTGCCTGATCAATTTTTTTGGTTTGTTTCTAGCATTACAAAGAGGCTAGTCGTGGTGCAAAGGCACAGGCGTGTGGCAGTAAATGTGAAAGATTGTGAGTTCGATTCCCGTTCAAGGAAGTGCAATATTTCATATTAAGAAATTAAATCTTCCTATTGGTAACGAGGCAAAGCCCGTTGATTCCGCTTCTAAATTCAACAGAAAGTGGAGAACGAAAGTGTTTAAATAGGAACAGATGTTCTTAACACTAGATTCCAAGTTCTCTCTGTATACCCTGCCATGTGCAGGGTACAGCGTGAAGCATAAAAAAAGAATAGCAATAACTATTTTCCATACGGTATAATTTACTTTCTACCATACAGAATTTTAGGTAACCAGTAAGAATAATAAATATTTCAATAGAAAAGTATGAAACTTACTAACAAGGGGAACCTTTATAATAAAAATAGGCATACAACGTCTATCATTATTAAAATAATTTCTTCTTCGTACTCCTTGAACAATAACAAGATCTGGAAGTTATCTCACAATCAGCCTAAAGTTGATTTGAAACTTGGACCGAAATCTCTAGATTTTGTAAGTGGCTCAAATATCATATATATGGAGTTACGAAGACGCGACTTATGTTTATGTTAAGCCTTATAGGTTTTAAAGATCCTAACAAAGTATGTGAAATAAGAAAAATCCATACCTATATTATAAATTCGAAAGTAACTCTGTCTGTCTGTCTGTCTGTCTGTCTGTCTGTCTGTCTTTTACGCAATCAGGGCTAAACCGCTAATTTAATTGTGATAAAATACTCATATAGAGATACTTGAGGGTCTCGGGATGAACATAGGATACTTTTTTTCTCATATTTGTAATATTTTCGATATATACGAATATATTAAAAAACTTATTAATTTGACATGCAACTTATTCCGCCATGTTAATAACAACCGTCGCGATGCTAAGCAACGATTTGCAAAGTTTGTTGTTAGAAAACGTCACTCAAAATGAGCTTGCTTAACGCATCTGTCTATTGGAAATTGAAAATAATTTCATAAATATATTTAACTAGCGACCCCCTTGCGGCTTCACCCGCTTTTACTACTGGATTATTCATATAATGTATGTTTGCAAAGCACTTAAGATAATGTGAAAATTAATTAAAC
>JAKRZM010000649.1:337419-349779 GCA_036379175.1 Heliconius cydno galanthus | reverse complement strand
AATAATAAACTATATATAAACCTTCCCTGAGAAATACTCGACCTAATGGTGAAAACCGCATAAAAATCCGTTGGGTGGTTTAGAAGAAGAAGAGTTAGAAAGTTCAGACAGACACGAAAAGCGACTTTGTTTTATAAGATATAGGATAGGATAGGATAGGATAGGATAAATTTTCGTATAGTTCAAGCGGGCGTAGCCGCGTTCGGGTCCACTAGTATATTATATAAAATTGAGGCCGTCGTGGCGTAGCGGCACAAGAGTACGACTGTAAAACGACGGTTGTGGGTTCAATCCCCCACTCTTATATTTTCATTTCTTCCCTCTGGTGTCGAAGCAAAGAGCGGCGTTGAGGTGCGCTACTTAACACGCAATGCCTCCAGAATTCAGTGAAAAGTGGGGAACGGAGTGTCTTAACACTAGATTCCTTTTGCCTACTCTGCTGTGTGCGGGATACAGCGTGAAATAAAAAAAAACTAAAAAAAAAAAAGTAATCGAACACGTAAACTTAAACCACTAATAAGAACTATTACATAATTTACTCTTCTTTCTATTTAAGTTCAAGCGTTTGACAGCGTTGATCCGGCGCGATCCGGCTCGATCCAGTTTGAACCGGCCTCATCCAGCTATCGGTTAGACGTCACTGGCGCATTTATCACGATTAGCGTCATTGACATCTAAACTGACTTTAAACGAACTTGCTTAGGTTGTTCTACTTTTACTTTAAATAGCTTTTTTTAATGAAAGTTTTTTATTTATGTTAAGAAAACAACTCATGTTCCAAATATAAGTAAAAACATCAATTCTTGAGCCATGTGCAATGCATGGGACCCAAGTGCAACACTAGGTTACCCGGTTTCCTCTGCCTACCCTGCTATGAGCGAGGTACAGCGTACACTACAGACTATAATATAACATGAAGTTAATCCTTTCACTATAACTCACGATACTTGTGAATAGAAGTATCTTTGGGAAGGAGAAACGTGTCATTACTCTCTCAGTTATTTTCAATTAACCACAGAGACGAAGCTGCAGATAAAAATGTCTTACCAATCGGTCCACCCATTGGAATAAAATGGCTTTTAAAATAACAATATTATTAGAATACGAAAATAATTAAGATTAGTAAATAAATAATTATATAATAATTAATGTATTTCACGCGAGTGAAGCCGCGAGCGGGTCGCTAGTATACAAATACTATCCATTGTTTACTCAGAAGCCTATAAAGGCATCAGAGTAGCACCCTGCCATGGCGCTCTTGAATTTTTAACGAACTCTCGGAGGGAATTGAAAAAGAAACTCCGTTCTATAGATTACCGTTTACTTTTGTTAAGTTTTGTTTCTTTGCGAGGATCGTGGTTTGTATGACACCTCGCGTCGCGCCAATTAACTAAGACCGTGATGGCACAGTGGTTGCGTCTAACTGTGCACGTGATAGTTGGGGATTCGATCCCAACTTGGGGATATTTTAACGAAAAAATTAAATTATAAAACATTTCATTTCATCGATTGGGAATTGAACCCACAACCTCGCACGTTTACAATCACACGCTGGTGTCCCTTCGTCAGGACTAGCCTTTTATATATATTATTTATATAAATTTGTATATTAATCTCAATATAGCTTGTCCTTCTATTCGTACTATGTTATACATGTACATAAGCCTATTAGACAATACGTCAACTTAATTATAGGTAATTAATAAAGACCGAGGCCAGTCCCAGTAATTATACAGGAGACTAACTTACTAGTATATAATATATATAGGTACATACGTGCACTTATGTATGTCAATGTATATGGGGAAAAGAAATCAACATTTTCATAATTAAAATACGGCAAATTTAAGTCATTTATAAGCCACAATTCGGCGGAAAGTAGGGAACGGAAGTATTTTAATGGTAACGAAGTGTCGTAACACTACCATGTTCCCTATGCCTATTCTGATTTACGGGATACAGCGTAGAGCTAAAAAATAAATCCTTCAAGAACTACAAAAGTCGTTTTCTGTTATACGGCATTGAGTTATACCACTCAACACTTATTTCTTATTCTTTCTCTTCTTTGAGTTTCTTAATACTTACGTTTTTCGTATCGAAAAAAGTGACGCTGCTTTTTTCAATAAAGTCGTATATTTTAAATATACATAGTAACTTAAATATTGATAATCTTCTTATTTGTGACAAGAATTCACACATTTCTTATTCAGGTCTATATTATTTTCACGTGTAAGGTGATTCTAGGAATACGTATTTTGTTTAGGGTCGAGAGATATCTTAAGTGTTATGAAATACGATTTATATTTATATTATTTAATTATCAAAAACGTACCAGTTCTCCAATGTGCGCCTTTTGAAAGGTTACGAAGAGGCCAGAATTCGAATCCAGCTATGCTTAATGTAATAGTTTAGTTTAGTTTAATTTATACTTTATTGCACACAAATAAAAGAAAAAGAATAAAATAAATAGAACAGAAAATATATAAAAAAAACAATTATACTTACATATATATTTTTATGTTAACTTTATAAAATTACTAGCGGTCCGCCCGCGGATTCCCCCGCGTAAACTACGTTATTATTAATTTCTGTCTCCACGAGTACCTACGTCTTATAAATGACATGCAAAACAAGTCCATGCAAAATTTGAGACTCCTAGCATTTGTAGTAACGAAGCTTCATACAAACTTTCAACCCCAAAAACAACCCCTTAGAAGTCGAATATTGCAAATTCCCGTCTTAGCGAGTACCTACCTCCTATAATTAACTCCTATGGAAAATTTGAGATTCCTAGCACATGAGATTCTGAGATTTCGTGATGAGTGAGTGACCTTTCGATTTTATATATATAGATAAAATAATGTTATTAAAAACAACAAAATTGTAATATAATCATCGAATAGCCGGACTTAGTTATTAACTTATTAAGCTCCAACTTTGCTAACGCTTAGTTGTTTACTCTCCCCATACGAGTAATTACGATGATGCTTGTACGAGTATATTTAAGTGATTTACTTTAAATGTGTTTTGTAATTTCTCTGTATAATGTATCACGTTAATAATATTTTTTTGCTGAAAACTTTCGCAATTTATATCTGTCTAGTTTTTTTTTGTCACAACAGCTGTTGATCTGGAATGGCTACAGCTTTTCCAGGTAAAGAGAGAAGAGAGAAGAGGACTCTAAGTCGTCGTTAAAATAGTGTGAGCATAAGAGTCAGTGATCGTAAGAGGATCAAACACGGAAAGGGAACATTTTCAGGGTAATCCATGGGGTAAAGAGCAGTATTGTCAGCATATATCGCCATTTATCTGTCTTAGGCAATGTCTTTTACAGCAGTTCGTGCTCCACAAGTCCGCGAATTTATTAATTATTTTATTTATTAGTATTTTACATAATTTTCATATATATTTTTTTAATTAACGTTTCCCCGAATGGATATCGAATCCACAACAATCGTATTTACAGTAAGAAGTTGTTCACTATGCTGCAAAGGCTTATTGTCTTAAACAAATTAATAAGCTTACTACGAATGATATTAAAATGAAAAAGAAACAGAATTAGATATAAATTAGGAATAACAGAAATATATATTTTTTAAATTATAAATACCTCTCGACAACAATTCTTTATTAAATAACATATAAATAGATATTATTTTCAGAATACAATAATTATTTTTATTAAAAACAGTAAGCTTGTAGCGACCAGACATTGCTTCTAATTAGCTATATCCTCGGGCGGTCCTTCAGATAACACTGTGGTATAGTGCAGATACGTATTCTTTAATGTTTATTTTTTTATGGATTCACGCTATATCACGCACGTAACACGGTAGGCAGAGGGAACCTACTATTAATACACTCCTTTTCTTCTTTTTTAAATTTATTTTCCTCGGTTGGGAATAGAACCCACAATCACACTTAGTGCCCCTATGCCACAAGTGGTTTATTGCTACTATAAAAATTGAAAAAAGTACATATAGGCACTTATTCTTATTTAGAGTTCATTATCTCAAGAGTCTAAAATCGACTTCTTAAAGGATCACTTTATTGTCCGTCTGTAAAATATTTATCTTGAGATGGCATGGAGGTATCAAATCCACTGCCTGTTAGTTTTTTTAGCTTCACACTGTCTCCCGCACATAGCTGGGTGGGCAGAGGGAACCTGGGAACCTAATGATAAGACACTGTATGCTCTACTTTCCAACGAATTCTCGAGGCATTGCGTGTTGCGTGGCAAGGCCTCGTAACTAGAGCGAGGAAATGAAAATATTAAGCATTTTCATTCCCTTGAGTGCGAATCGAACTCACAACCGTCAGCATGGCATGCGGAAGAAGTGTAAAGATGTTTTTTTTTATGTATAAAATCGTACGCGAGTTTTTAAATAATTTTCATAATGATATCCGAATAAATATTGAAATATATTCACTGAAAAACACTGACAAAAAACAGGATACCGTGCTGTCAACGATAATAGTAAACGTAATTTATTCCTTTCCACGATCGTTTTGATTTATATAGGTTTTATTAATATAATTAATATATTATATTATATAAAGCGAAAACTTTAGTGCATCATTAAATGTACAATATTTTTTAAAAAAATATTTAAATAGTTACACATGTACTATATATAGTCAAAAGTCAACCTTAAGGCCGTAAAATATATTCTCGTACTGTGTAGTTACTTACTATTTTTTTCTATCTTCTCGCTGTACCCCGCATATAGCAGGGGAGGCAGAGGGAACCTAGGGATAAGACACTTCGATATTCAACATGGCAAAACACAGCGTTGAGTGCCGCCACTCAACACTTAATGCCTCGAGAGTTCGGCAGAAAGTGAAGAACGGAGTGTCTTAACAGTGGTTTCCCTCTGCCAACCCTGTGTGCGGGATACTAATTTTAATGCAAATATGTTGTAGTATCTATATTTTTACAAATCCCCCAAAGTTTTTCAAAGTTTAGGATTTGTAAAAATGCAGATATAACTTTGGTAGTTCACTGCCAAATAGTTATTTTTCAGTATTGACAACAATGTACTGCAAAAATCGGCACAAATTTAAATGTTGGCTTAATTTTGAGACACGCTATTATAATTTCATTAAAAAAAACTTCCTTAAAAGCACGAATCTAAAAGAAAAAAGTTAACGTTCACTTAAGATATAAATAAGTGAATTTTGAACCCAAACCTACTACAGGTCCAATATATTGTAACTGCACCCTGATAGAGTTATATCAAAGTAAATAATACATCTCTATAACGAAACTTACATATAATATGATTTCGATACATTTAAGATATTTACGACTACTCTAAACGATTTAGTGCCTATAAATAACTTTATCTGTCATTCGTTTCACTCCGTTCCCACTAAGACACTTCCGTTCCCACTTTGCGCTAAATTCTCGAGTATCGCAACGCATCGCTTTACGTTGTTACTAGTTACCATACCAGTTGCCTACAATGAAAATAGCTGTGGCGACCATTGAGGCAGTTGTGGTGTAGAGGCACAAGTAAGCGACTGTAAACGCGAAAGATTGTGTGTTCGATTCCCATTCGAGGAAATAAAATATTTTTATTTCTTCGCTTTGGTGTTCAGGTAAGTTATTATCGTTAGCTTTGATTAATCATATTACAGCTAGATCGAATGAACATTCGATTGATAGTAATTGAATTGCTTATACAATTTGCGCCTTTATGTTTTGAATAGAGGAACATTGAATTTTCTTTACTGTATTTACACAATTGTACCTAATATACAATTTTTTTAGGTAGCTTTTCTATTTTTTCCTAATTGCAAAGAGATTTATATATGTGAAGAGAGAGATAGGCAAAGATAATCTAGCGTGAAGACTGTTCTCCGCTTTTCGCTTAAATACGAGATACTGTTGAGTCGCGGAACGTCATTATTGTTGGTTGGATTGCCATTCGAGGGAATGAATTATTTTATATTTCTTGGTTTTGGTAGTAACGAGGCAAAGCGTGGCGTTGAGTTAGGTCACTCAACACATAAATGCCTTCAGAATTCCGTTGAAAGTGGGCAATGGAAGTGTCTTAGTGAAAAAAGACTGTTCCCAGGTTCCGTCAGCCTTCCTTGGAGTATGCAGGATAGGAGGGAAATCAGAATAATTTATGCTACCGTTTGAGTACCCAACCCACTACTATTACGTTCATAGATTAACAACAGGATATTTCTGTAATTTCCAAATTAAAAGTCAATTTTATTCTTTTATATATTTTTAATTGACAATTTTCGTATAAAATTGAATATTCATGTTTTATCACTAACAAGAACAAATAACACTTTAAAAATGTAAATATCGTATTATAGTTTTAAAAATTACTAAACCCCCAAATTCTTTTTCTTTAGTATTACTTTCGCGCACGTACACTCAAGGAGTAGAATTTCTATGAATTTAGCAAGTGTTTTCTATCTTTCTGAGTTTTATTGGATAAAATTTCAAGTGCCTAACCGAAATTTATACTAACTCGATTGATTATTCATTCATTGAATTTATCAGGTTATATAATACTAGATGCCGCCGGCAACTTCGTCTGCGTACGAAACCCAACGGTTTCGTTTGTCCTTTTGAGGTATGGAAACTTAAAAATTTTATAAAAATCTTAAATGCGTTCGAATTCATTCTTAAAATTCGATACAATAGTGTCCAGAAATATAAAATATTTGCTATATTAGTTACATAAATATATATTTATATAAAACAATCTTCACTAAAAAAAGTTTTATTTTCATATTAGAAAAAAAATAACAGCCAAGATATTTAATTGAGGGTTCGTCAAAAAGTTCTATTATATATTTTCTACTAAATAAACTACTATAAAGGCTCAATAACTTAACAATGTCAATATTGCCTGGCGACTAGCGTCGTCGTGGACTTCTCAGGTTTCTATAAGACTATTGTACGTCCTTTTGTTCTTTTTAAAAGAGATATACGACATTACACACTAGGTTTTAAGCTACTCTTGAAATGTATTCTTTCTAATAAAAAAAAATCATTTAAATCGGTTGGCTAGATATTGAGTTATTCGCCCATTTGTCGTGCACATTATTTATTATTTATTTTTTACATTTCTTCACTCTGGCACTCGACCTTGAATTTCGGCACTCAACACGCATTGAATTCGCCGGAGAGTGGGAAACGGAGTGTCATAACACTAGGTTCCCTCTGCATATCCTGCTGTGTATGGAATACAGCATGAAGCTGATTTAAATAATAAGCCAAAATTAAATCTGAATTATACACAGTATATTCACATGAATAAATAATAATATAGTATGTTACTCATACAATATATCTTTAAAACATACAATATTTAAAAGCAAAGCACCTATTCCTTATACTAGATAGTACTAGAACGATAAACGATATATTATAACTCAAGACGCCGTAATCTAGACGGTCTTAAACTAGGAAAATCCTTGAAAACAAACACGTATCTAAGTTTCCGTTACACGTACACTTCTTTAATTTAGTTTAATTTTTAGCAATCGAAGCTCTTCTTGGATTGAGTAGATTACCGGGGAAGAGAAATAGTCGTAATAAATAAGAAAAAGTATCAATTCTATCGAATTAGTAACTATCTGGTAGTTGGCTCGGACTCTACAATACGTTCGCGCCTGCCAAAGACTTTTAGTATGAACGTCTACGTTCAGAAGAAGTCGTAAAGCAAACACTTTTGATATAGTATTTTCCTTATTTTAGTTCCAATAATGAAATTTGTTCTATTGCGTTTACGGTAAGACAAACAGACAGATAAAAACTTTGAAAACCATAAAATTGTGTTCTATTATTATTTTTTCATTACTCTTAAAAGTTTATCGTGTAGTTCTAATTGTACAGACTCACATACCCCTTATAACGTAACGTGAGGTCAATGTGACCCATACTTAATTTTTCCTTCTTTTTCTTTATGTAAGTACATATAAATGTTTTAAACATTAAGTTAATATTATATTTCTTCTTATATAAAAGCGATTGTCTTACGCATGCATTTGAATAAAGCTTCTTACAGTTGTTTGTGAAGTGCTTCGTATGAGACTGAGCTATCAAAAATTTTACTTTGTGGTACTTTAAAATTGTAATATGATTTCTATAATAATATTCTTGAAATATTCCCAATATAAATATTTAATAAGAAATTCCTAATACACTTTTTTTGTATATTAAATGATTGAAAGAGTATATTGAAAGAGTATATATCAAACCAGAATATTTATGTACGATTCTTCGATCAATCGATAAAAAAATGGTCTGGAACTAGAGAAAATTAATAAAAAAATCCTCATTATCAAAGAGTAAATAAAATTGAAAACAAAAACAATAATTAATATTAACAAAGTATTCATATCATTAAAAAATTAATAGATCAATCAAACGTTTAATTAAAAAACGATTTACGGTCCGATTGAAACAGGCAAATGTTAATGAGCTTTTATTGAAAATGATAAAAAAATGAATATTTCAATAACTTTAATAATGTAGACATCACGTTGCGCCGAAACGGGAGGGGTGGGGTCGACGCGGCAGTCGTAGCCCGCGCGTAGCCTCAGCGCTACGTCGTAGACCCTCTACGCGTTACAGTGCCGACCTGTAATTTGTGTACTAATTTTACACTCACTCATGGTTTCTGTGTGTTCTGTGATGTGTGTGATTGTTTAGGATATTTTTTCTGTGATTAACCAAAAATTTATGACAAATTTCCAGTGATTGGGGCTGTTGGAGCCAAATTTTTTATTCGGTTTTATTATTGCTATGGATTTTCACTAAGGTAGGTACTTTAGTTGTACATATGTAGATATTTTATGTATTTTATATTTTTTAAATATCTATGTAATTTTGCTAAGTTATTTTGTTAATAATTTTGTTAGTAATTTTGTTAATTGCTAAGTTTAAAATATGTAATAAGAAATATCTACTACTTCGTCAAAAAATTATACAAGTGCAAATGCTGTTTGAATATAGCGTATTATATATTTTATGAGTACGATTTTCGTATTTATCTATTGAAATAAATGAAATGCCTAATGAAAACCCTAAATTCATTTATATAATATTTTTATATTATAGACTCTGATACATAAAAATATTTATTCTTGTCCCCTAATTTTTACGCCTACCATACCTACTCATTTACACGCCATTGTTAAATTCTTTGTCAACAACCGCGACACAACAATGATCGAGATAGCACTCGAATATTTTCTTCTACAGCTAAAGGCTCTTTAAAGAGCTTATTGTTTTAAGGGGGCGTTTTGTTTACCACTGTGCCACTGACATTTACAGGCTCCATTGAAATGAAATAAATGCTTAAACGATTCTACAATATAACTGTGAGATAATGGATGTAAAACAAATCTTAACCAAAGTTTTTATATGTTTAAAAATCTATATTTTCTTACCAATATAGCTTCTAAATAGTAGATCTATCAATTAATTAATAAAATATTTGTAAACTTCAAATATTTTGGTACATATTACAGTATTATATCCTTTTTAGATAGAAAAGAACTGCTAAAATTAAGTGTCTTCTCGTAGATAGAAAGTATTGAGATGCCACATTCTTGTAGTTTACCCTTGAACCTATGTAAATAAGATTAGTATTTTATAAGAAAAAACCTTTTCCAGACAATGCTTATAAAGTTTTCTTTTCACAGAAATACTTCTTTATATATTTGTTAGTATATTTCAATGTATGTCTCAGAAATAGATACAGATATGTGAATTACTCTAGTAAAGCTCTAGTAACAAATATTTTGGGCGAAAATATTTGAACCCAAAATTATTATTTAGACCGACATGAATACAAAACTATGATTACCATAGTGTTCTATCTCTAATTATAATTCTAAATTTTTACGTTTTTCTTGACGCTGTATCTCGTACATATCAGGGTAGGCAGATGAAATTTGGGAACCTAGTGTTAAGGCACTCCGTTCTTGTTATGTCAATACCGTTCCTCACTGTCTGCCAAATTCTTAAGGTATATGCAATAATTAAAGAGAAAGTGGTGGTTGAGTAACGGAACTCAACGCCGCACTTTACATCGCTATCAGAGCGAGGAAAATGAAAATATTTTATTTTCCCGAGTAATGTTTTATTTCCCCGAGTGGGAATTGAATCCATTACCTGTCACGTTTAAAATCGAACGTTGTGCCTCTGGGCCACAACTGGCCTCATAATAATAATATATATAGCTATAAATCTTTAGCTTCATCTTAAAAATGTTAATGTCACAAACTAAAAGCTCCCTACCGAGCTTATTGTTTCGGACAGGCATTCTGCTTGCCGCTACGACATTTATAGGCCTTGTTGAAAAAAGGGACTTTGATAAATAATACAGAAAATAATATTTTCACAGCCTTTTTTTTTACTTTAATTTTCCATTTATTCATTCACTGTGAATTCTACTTTATGAATATTTTCCAAACAATTGTGTTTGACCAGTACTTTTTGTTTGTTTTTATTCTTAGTACAGGATGCTCTGTTGCTTTTTATTAAATACTTGAAATATTTATTTATTGTAAACATTTTTGAAATAAATAATTTAATATTATATTTGTAAATTAAATTTATTTTCTTTTGTTTGTCGAGTGTCATTAATCTGTTCGCATGACCTTCGAATAAGGACTTCTACATATTTTTTTACCATCGATTTATTCTTCGTTCTCTTCGCCATTTTTCTTCATTCGTACAATGATTTCACTCACGCCTACCATTGTGAGGATCTCTTCACCAAATTCGATTAAGTTGAAGGTTTTTGTACGTAATATATGGATCAAGATATATGTTATATTATAAAGACAATATTATAAGAGCTATTTAAAACTTTATAGTGACTAAAAAACTAAGAAATGTCCGCCACTGATATTATATTAAAAAATAGATTTGTCCTACATAGCAGAGTAGACAGAGAGAAAGTAGTGTTGAGACATTCTCTCCCTTTCTATCTAATTTTACCTAGTGAATTATAAACAAAACAAAAAATACTATTGCATAAACTAAATAATGTACAACACTCGCGCTATTAAGACAATCCAGCGACGTATCATTTATCAAAATCGCTTCATTGATTTAACAGTTACAAGGGAACAAAAGAACGGAATACATACATACATACATAAATACACACCAAAAACATAACCTTTCTTTTGTGCTTCGCCGCAGTCGGGTAAAAAATATTGATCTTTTCGTAATTGTTTTTCTATTGTTAAGTTGATTACGGATTTAAAATCGACTTTGTGATACAACTTAATTTTTAGTTTATCAATAGGGCGGAGAGGAGAGAACGACATGTCTTATCACTAGATGCTTTCCACTAATTTAGCTATCGTTTCACTAGTGGTTTGAATAATAAAACGAGCGTCACGTTCCAATTATTATATTGAACTCACTTAATCTTATTACAGAATATTATAATGTATATCTACTTTCTAAGCTGGATCATTTTTTCTTTATATTATGTTCAATTTGTATAGTATATAAAGTCAACGTAACTCTGTTGCGGGGCAAAACGCAGCGTTAAACTGCGCCACTCAAGACGCAATTCGGCGGAAAGGGAGAAGTGTTGTGTCTAGTCTCTCTGTCTGACTACATTCGGGATTAAAGTGTAAAGCTGAAAAAAAGTATAAGTATATATAGACACCATTACATTTAATGCTCACACAGTGAAATACTAATTTATTATTGGTTGTTAAAGTGTTTGTTTAAAAAGATTTTTATTAAAATACTCGTTCGTTTTGAGTGGTTTTGAGGTTTTTGAAAAATTCATTTCACATTTTTGTAACGTTTTAAATTTAATTCGAGAATTGGTTTTTAGGTAAGCTATAAAGGGTACTTACTTATCGTGCATATTGCAGAGTAGTCTGGGGGAGTCTGGGGAATCTAGTGTTAAGATACGTATGTTTCCCATTTTCCTTTGGATTCTCGCGGCATTGCGTGTTGAGTGAGGGAACTCAACACTGCACAGCACTGTAGGAACAGCGTGTTACCAGAGTCAGGAAATTAAAATATTAAATATTTTATTCCCCCAAATTTGAATCGAACCCACAAATACCACGTTTACATTCACATCCAGCGTCAAGGGACCATTGTTACTATTTATCCTATATCTTATAAAACAAAGTCGCTTTTCGTGTCTGTCTGAACTTTCTAACTCTTCTACTTCTAAACCACCCAACGGATTTTGATGCGGTCTTCACCGTTAAGTCGAGTGTTTTTCGTAGAAGGTTTATATATAGTTTATTATTTGTACATTCTTATGTAAATTAACATAAATACGATAAATGTGTCTAAAGTCCTACCCGTTGAGACACTTTCGCGCATGCGCTGCTTTAATG
>JAKRZM010000649.1:267940-335650 GCA_036379175.1 Heliconius cydno galanthus | reverse complement strand
CGCGACAAGCTTTTATGATCATATAAATTGTGTACAATGAGGTTATGAGTTGATAGTTAAAATTTAAAAGACAAATTTTATTTTCTCCTTTTTAAAGCGTTTAAATAAAAGCTTTTTCTAAAAATGATTTTTTGCTTATAATTTATTAGATCATTAAAACTGATTTAAGGAAACCTGATTCACTATTTTGTACAATTTAGCTGATTTAATTATAATACCAATTGTAACCTACATTCTGCCCAGAACTGATAGCTCTACAACAAAAAAAGCTTCATTAAAATCCGACCAGTATCAGGCCGCCACTACGCACGCAGTGTGTCAAATTCAGGTTTAAAATGTAGAACAGAGTGCCTTAACACTACGATCACTTTGCCTATAAAGCGTGAAACTACTACAAGCACCCATCCCATACTAGATAAACTGATTATTTCCATTACAAATACACCTATGACTATCTATGCACAATATACGCATTGTCGTCTTGACTCCCTTCACTCAACACGCAGTGTTTCAATTTCAGATGGAACACAGAGAACAGAGTGTCTTAACACTAGAATCACTACCTACGTAAGGGGTAAAGCGTGAAACTACTACAAACACCCATTACTCCTAAACTAGACAAACTGATTGTTTCCAATTTCAAAGACACCCATAACTTCAGTATGACTTAATTAAATTCTATTAAGATCTATATATATCTAACTATATATACGTATAAGCACAATTAAATTCTAATTTGTCTGTATATTTACGTTTATAGTTACGTTGCGGAGTCACGTCACGGTATACAGTGCGAATGGAGGGAGTGGGGGGGAGTTATAGCCCATAAAAATGTTAGAAATAAAATGTTATTTTGTATTTATTGTTATTTAGCGATATGCCTTTCGGTTTATATAGTTGTGAGTGTGTAGAAAGGTAATCGTGAAATAGTTTTGGTTCGTGATGTGATTTAAGTGAGGAATCTGGTTTTTAGGTTCACGCTGTTTTTCAAGGGAAGGAAGGGAGGAATTTAGTGTTTAGGAATGTCTGTTCTAATTTTGAGGTATAGCGAGTGGAATGGCGGAATATATTTCCGCGCTTTGTCTTGTTACTAGAACGAAGAAATGTATATAATTTGTTCCCTTGAGTCGGAATCGAACCCGTAACCATTGCGTGTATAGTCGTGTGCCACTGTGCCAAGATGGGAAAAAGGTCAAGTTACTAAGCTTCCTTATTTATTATGAGGACTTCAAATATTGGCCAATAAAATGTTTAATAACATTTTTATCCGTTGTTATCGTATCATATGTTTAATAACACAACGGGACAAGCGTGCCTCTGTAAAGGTCACTCGAGGAAATGTAAATAAAAATATAATAATTTTCTCGCTTTGGTAACGATGCGAGCGACGAGCACGGCGCTGAATTCTACCACTCAAAAGGCATTGTCTTAAAAATTGGGCGGAAAGTGAGGATCGGTATAGTATATAATCAAATGCAGAAGATATTTTTAGTGTCTTGCTGTACCCCACACATAGCATAGTGGGAACCTGGGAACCTACTGTTAAAACACTCCGTTTCCATTAAGACACTTTCAGTATTGCGTGTTGAGTGATGGAACTCAATGAAGATTAAATATCTAATTTCCTCAAGTGGATATAGAATCCACAACCGTCGAGTTATAGTCACACTCTTGAGCCCTTGCGTCTGACAGCCTTTTACGGAAGGAAACTAAACAAAAAATAAAAATTTTCTTAAAACAAACGACAAAGCTAAATTATACCGCTAAGTATCTAACACACTTAAGACGTGTAACGCGCCAAGTTAAAGGGGTACGGAACCTATTTGGGGTACGTACCCCCTAGGCCTGTAAATAAATGTGTTACAGAAACTGTTAATTAAACTTTCGTGTAGTTTTGTCGCCTTAAGGTCGAAGCTGTTAGGCGTAATGTCTTTTTCGTGTGATTTATGTGTTAATTGTTGTCTAAGCAGAAGTTGAAATTGTTTCGGTTGATCAAAAATTGTTTAATTTTCTTATATTATCTTGTATGAAGCCTTGTATCGTAGCGTTGTGAGTTCGATTTCCAGTTGAGGAAATTAATTATTTTCATTTCCTCCCCACTCTGGAGGTATGATAAAACGTGGCGTTGAGTTCGTGGGAAACGGAATGTCTGTTAAGATTAGGTTCCCTCTACCTACCCTGCTATGTAGAGGAGTACAGTGTGAACCTAAAAATATATTAATCACATATATCCCAACCTCATATACATATGTACGTATATCACATTTCACTAAGGACTTTGTTTTAAATCCAAGCACTACTGTTTGTGAATGAAATAAACAAGCCTTTGTACTCTCAATTGAAAACAAGTTAGGAATGTGAGATTTAAATGTATTTGAAACGGATTTGTTCACTAACGTACCTATTTTAGAGTGATCTAGCATAATGCTACAAAGGATTGGCAGCGCTAGTGTTAGTTAATTTCTTTATTTTCTCCACCCCCTTTTCTCTACCCCCTTTTCTATACCGCCTTTTGTGAAACAATGCTGAGTGCTGAGTTTGATTACTTATTAAACAGTTTTTGGGTTCGATTTTTTGCCCTACATTATGCAATGTTTTGAAATTAGGCAGAAAATGGGGAGTATAATGTTTCAACTCTACGTATTTTAGTAACCTGCGATTCTTTGGGCCCGTTTTTATATACCGCTTTCAATTCTGAGATCTATCGTGAGTGCAATCTTGAGATATTATTTTCTAACGTACATTAATATATATACGAGTGTACATATTTATAAGAAGCAAATACTTAGATTTATTTGGACTGGACTACTGCAGAGTAGTCCCTGGTAGTTTGGTGGTCCCGGTCCTAGTAGATAAACTGCGGTATTGTTCTGCGAAATCAAAAAACTTAAAAATCAGGTGGAAAATTGAGAACGAACTTAACGCTAGGTTCCCCCTACCTACCTTAATATGCAGGATAAAACGTGAAGCTGCTTTTTTATACTATTCTGTTCATTCTACCCTGAACCATGATGGTCATTTGAAATTAAATCGATACCAGAATTCAGCGTTAATGAAAATATGATTTCAAAAGACGAAAATATATTAATAATTAATTATTAATTATAATTAAGTAAGGAGCTTTATCAGTGCTTGGAACTTTATCATGTCAAAGGTTAGAAGACCTCAATATTTGGATTAATTATTAAGACTACATATATAATAATAGGCTAAAAGATATTAAAAAGCACTATAGATTTAAATAAATAGTATTAAAGTCAACTATTACGTACTTTGCTTTAATAAGATAAACGCGACAGGTTGTTGGTTCGAATCTCACTTGAGGAAATGAAAAATTCCATGTTCTCGATCTGAAAATGACGCAAAGCATAGCGTTAAGCACCGCCATTAAGCACACAATGCTAGCAGAATCCAGTGAAGAGTGAGGAACGTAGAAAAAGGAATTCATCATGGAAACAGAGTGTCTTACTCTGCTAAAAAAGTCAACCAATATCCAATACTTAACTTAGAAGTACCAAAATCAAAAACAAAACTACCCATCTCTGAACAAACAAACACAAAAAAACAAAAGCCAACTCGAGTAAGAAAACAATTTAATTTACGTTTTAACAGCCATCACCGTTTACACTAACATCTAAACTTGGCAAGTAAATCTACCAGGAGTTGAGTAAGAAAGGTTGCGGTGGGTTGCGGCCTACGTTAAACACAAGTTAGTTATTGTGCCTAAACTCACTGTGTATTCATATTTATGGGTTTGGATTTACGAACTTAGCTGCTTTTTTAATGGGACTGGTTGAGGAAGTTTGTGTTTTTTTGTTTAAGTAATTGTTTGATGATTGTGTGTTGGTGTTTAATCACTCTGTTCGATTCCTTAGATATTCATTAAGCTATAACGAAAAGGGTGGAGAGGCGGCGTAGAGTTCCGCAATTAATCACACAATGCCTCCAGAATTCGGCGGTAATTGGGAAACGAAAATACCTTAAAAGCACCTATACGCTATGTTCCCAGGTTCCCCCTGGCTATGCTACTACGAGCTACAGCGTGAACCTATTAAAAATAAATAAAAGACACTATATCATTCAAAAGAATGGAAAAAATCACAGTACAATTTAGATAACAGCCTGTATAAACATTGTTTGTGTAAGAGTAATTTCACAAACATTTCATATAACATAGGCTTGCTTTGAAGTAACGCGAAGGATTCACATTACAGGAATATCTAGGGAAGTTGTATACTTCGCAACTCTATACTTAAGGTTACGTTAGAGGGAAGGTAACTATTTAATAAATGCTCATTAATGAGTGCCGAAATTCTACACCGCGCTTGGCCATCGTGGCATAGTGGCATAGGTGTGCGACTGAAAACGCGACGGTTGTGAGTTCGATTCCACTTTGGGGGAATGAAATATTTAATATTTTCATTTACCCGCTCTGGTAACGGTGCAACGCTCGGCGTTGAGTTTCGCCTCTCAACACGCAATACCCCGACAATACGGAGGATCTTAATAGTAGGTGCCCAGGTTCCCCTTGCCTACCCCGCTATAAAATATAAGCAAAAAATGAGTTTACTTACTTTAAAATCACTTCCTGGTTTAATTCTAGTTACGTTATAAGAATTGAATCTTTAAACTCATATCTTCCACCAGTCATTGAGTTATTGAGGTGTTATTATATATAGCATATCGAAGCTCGCTCCTCGCTAGCGAGCGCGTAAATTTTATATGATAAATTGCAGCGCCCCGCCTTGTTACGTGACAAATTGAGTATTTAATAAACGAGAACTATAGTTACGTAGCGTTCCACAGCTTTTAGAAGCAGGCTATGAATAATTGCATTTTATTAGTATAGAGGTATATAACAATAGAAAAGAAAGAAAAAGGATAAAGCTAATACTTTGTCTGTAATATTACCAACGCGAATAAATATATTGTTTTATTTTATAAATAATTTAAATATTATTTAACACCTGGTCTTCAGACATTCCATTACCTTCATTACTGTNCTTTTCTTCTTCTAAGTGAAGGGACCGATTTAGTTTATTCTGTAACAATGGATAACGTTATAAGTGTTAAATGAGTATAAAGAATCCACTCGTAGTTCAGGGTTACAACCGTGTGACTGAACTGACAGAAGTATTTTAACACTAGGTTCACAGGTTCAGGTTCCACGCTAAAAAAGCGTAAAAACTACTAAGTGACATATCACTAAGTCAACACTATCCACTGCTGCGGAAAGGTTTTACGAAGCTCTTAGAAAAAAAATAAACCCGAGTATTCTCTAGCGTTGTGTTAGTGGGGGCAAAATTGTTGAAATTTTTGGTAGAAAATTTTACTTCCCCTCAAAAACCTTTTAAGCTTTCCAGCTTGTTGGTAAAAACACTAGCGTGGACTACCGTATTCTGCTGGCGTTGGTAGTAAATTCGATATTTGCGCAGTACATTTATCGCAAGCCAAATACAAGCGATCTTATAAGCCCCTTGTTTCGCTATTTGAAATTTTAGCATAAAAAGTATAATATTCTTTTCTTCTTCTAAGTGAAGGGACCGATTTAGTTTATTCTGTAACAATGGATAACGTTATAAGTGTTAAATGAGTATAAAGAATCCACTCGTAGTTCAGGGTTACAACCGTGTGACTGAACTGACAGAAGTATTTTAACACTAGGTTCACAGGTTCAGGTTCCACGCTAAAAAAGCGTAAAAACTACTAAGTGACATATCACTAAATCAACACTATCTACTGCTGCGGAAAGCTTTTACGAAGCTCTTAGAAAAAAAATAAACCCGAGTATTCTCTAGCGTTGTGTTAGTGGGGGCAAAATTGTTGAAATTTTACTTCACCTCAAAAACCTTTTAAGCTTTCCAGCTTGTTGGTAAAAACACTAGCGTGGACCATATTCTCCTGGCGTTGGTAGTAAATTCGATATTTGCGCAGTACATTTCTCGCAAGCCAATTACAAACGATTTTATAAACCCCTTGTTTCGCTATTTGATATTTTAGCATAAAAAAAGTATAATATTCTTTTGTGCTTCTAAGTAAAGGGACCGATTTAGTTTATTCTGTAACAATGGATAACGTTATATCAGAAGGACAATAGTGTTTGTGGTCCAGAAAGTTTAGTCGAAATTAAGCTTGATAAAAGTTTTATTGAGTGAAAGGATTTAGAATTTATAAATTAACTATTTTTATATCGAATAGTCGGTATGTGGAATAGATTTTGTGCTTATATATTCCAATAAAAACATGATTTATATATTTTTCTTAGTAATATAGGCCAGTCGTGGCGAAGGGGTGCGACCGTAAATGCGATAGAGGTTGGTAACGAGGCAAATCGCGTCGTTCAGTTCTCACACTCAAAACGCAATGTCTTCAGAATTTGGTGGAAAGTGGGGAACGGTAGTGCCCTAATAGGAACGGAATATCTAAACACGAGTTTCCAAAATTTCCTTTCCAAAAAAAAAAACGTCAATTATTTATTTTTATTATTAGTAATTGAATTGAACATAGTGTTTATAGTTCGCGTGTCATTAACAACGAAGATATAAGGATTTGGAGCACATACTTAAGATATTTAGAGCCAGAGGTGACATAGTGGACAAGCACCAAGAGCGTCGCGTCTTCGTGGGATGGTATCACCACGTTGCACGCCAGCCTAGTAACTGTATCGAAAATAAATGTCTTGCTATGATATCTTTGAAGTTAGACACCCTGAATACTCAGAAAGCGATAGCTGGATTTTATGTTGCAGGGTGCACCTACCGTCGAAGATGTTGACGATCGTGCAAAGTGGTTTACGTTAAATCGGAAGGCAAACTAGGTAGAAGAAAGAGGATGGGATAATTTTTCATAATATCCATAAAAGCCTTTTTTAGCTGAGTAAGTTACTCTTGAAAATTAAAAGTGGATCGATTCCATATAGGAACATTAAGAAGCTAGGAACTGTAGAAAAATAGTAAGAGAGGTATTTTCTTTTACTCTTTCACCTTATCGGCATGCCCTCCGAGGGCTCGTTAGGTCTTATCTGGTCCTATCGATGCAATATGGATACCTTAAAATCTTATCTACTTCAAGCCTTAGAAAGAGAAGACGATCTCCTTATACAAATAGTTGGTTAGTTATTTTTCTTAAAGAAAAAAATAAGACAAGAGATTAATCATAAAAATAGAATAATCATGACGGAGCTTAAGCCTGGATTAACGCTTATCTGTTATAAAAAAAAATCCTATCTTAATTAACAAAGTAAAATATTTTACATAGAATAAAACATTATAACGATTCTTAGTAGTTGAGGTCATCGTGGTATAGTGGCACTTCGTCGGTCTATAAACGCGACGGTTATGGGTTCAACCCCACTCGGGGGAATGAGGTTATATTTACATTAATTTAATTTTTCTGCACTGGTTTGAGTTACGCCACTCAACACGCAATATCTCGTAAAATTTGTAAAAGGAGAGAATCGAGTATCTTAACAATAGGTTCCCTCTGCCAATCCTGCTGAATGCGGGATACAGCGTGAAGCTTTTTTTTATCCATCTATTAAATAGTTTAGTAGATTTTTTTGCAACCTGAAAAGCCCGAACTTTTTGCTGCTTGAATTGCAGCGTCCTTTTGGCCCTGATGTAATTACTAGTCGATGTCGACGGCTGGAAATCCATTAGCCATAATTTTCACATCGCCCCACTCATGTATATACATATATACTATACTATATAATATGAACTAAATTGTATACCGTTAAGGCCGTTTGACAGTGAACCCGAAGGTTACGGGTTCAATTCCCATTACGGGAATTAATTATTATTTATTAATATTTCCATTCCTTAGCACTGGTATCAAGGCAAAGTTTAGATTCCCTCCTTGTGCCACTATGCCACGACTACGACATTACCATTTCCCCGCTGTGTTAGGCAAAGTGCGGCGTTTAGTTACGGCACTGCACACGTTTTATGTCACAAGCTAGATGAAAAATGAGACACCACCGTGTCACCAACCTCTCTTATGAATAGGAACTGGGATACAGAATGATGTGTCATTATATTCTATTCATCTATCCAAGCTTTACATGTTTAGGAGATATACGATTTTTTTTATTTAAAAATAGAAATAACGAGTCATACATACAAATATACTTCAATTCATACATAAAAGTTAGGTACGTTAATGATATATGTATATCGTTAACGTTTTTTTAGCGTTATATTCCGCATATAGCAGGGTAGGTATAAGAAACCTGGGAACCTAGTGCTAAAACACTCCGTTCCCATTAAGTTGTTTTTTTTATTAAAATTGTTTTGAAAGTTAAAAGTTCATTTTTATTATACGTAAGTATGGTACACCAGTGAAGACGAAACTATAAAGCTATAATATATATATAATTCCATATTATAAACCTCATCCTCATCCTCAACCATAGGTTCTGCACATCATTGTGTTTCTCTCCATACAAACATATACTACTCAAAACTAAACGGAAATTGAAAACAAAATAGAAATTTCCACTACAATTTTTTTCAATATACTATGAAAAGCCGATCGAACGTAATTGAAAAATACCATTTGGTTATAACCTTCATTGTTTACTAGCGGAAAATAATTGTTTTTTATTCTCCGTGTTTTAATATAGTGGCGTGCGTTTTTGTGATATCTTTTTAATTTATTAGGTTTAGAACTCTTAGTGCAGTGGTACAANGATTCCATATAGGAATATTAAGAAGCTAGGAACTGTAGAAAAATAGTAAGAGAGGTATTTTCTTTTACTCTTTCACCTTATCGGCATGCCCTCCGAGGGCTCTTTAGGTCTTATCTGGTCCTATCTATGCAATATGGATACCTTAAAAAGCTTATCTACTTCAAGCCTTAGAAAGAGAAGACGATCTCCTTATACAAATAGTTGGTTAGTTATTTTTCTTAAAGAAAAAAATAAGACAAGAGATTAATCATAAAAATAGAATAATCATGACGGAGCTTAAGCCTGGATTAACGCTTATCTGTTATAAAAAAAAAAATTCCTATCTTAATTAGCAAAGTAAAATATTTTACTTAGAATAAAATATTATAACGATTCTTAGTAGTTGAGGTCATCGTGGTATAGTGGCACTTCGTCGGTCTATAAACGCGACGGTTACGGGTTGAACCCCACTTTGGTTTGAATTACGCCATTCAACAGGCAATATTTCGTAAAATTTGTAAAAGGAGAGAATCGAGTATCGTAACACTATATTCCGCGGGATACGGGGTGAAGCTGTTTCTTATCCAACCATTATATAGTTTAGTATATTTTTTTGCAACCGGAAAAGCCCGAACTTTTTGCTGCTTGAATTGCAGCGTCCTTTTGGCCCTGATGTAATTACTAGTCGATGTCGACGGCTGGAAATCCATTAGCCATAATTTTCACATCGCCCCACTCATGTATATACATATATACTATACTTGTATATTATATAATATGAACTAAATTGTATGCCGTAAAGGCCGTTTGACAGTGAACTCGAAGGTTAGGGGTTCAATCCCCATTACGAGTATTAATTACTAGCGGACGCGCGCAGCTAAAAAACCACGAAACATGTGTTCAATTAAATATTTTTAAGAGTCTAAATTTAAAATTTTATAATAATCGTTGGCGTTTTAAAGATTTTTCCATACAAACTATCAACCCCTTTCTCACCCCTTTAGGGTTAAAATTTTTCAAAATCCCTTCTTAGTGGATGTCCAGATTACGAAAGTAAACATCTGTCCAAATTCCACGTTTGTACCATCAGCGGTTATGGCTGTGCGTGCGTCTTACCTCAGTCAGTGAGGACAAGTCCTTTTATATATATAGATTATTTATTAATATTTTCATTTCCCCGCTCTGGTAGGCAAAGTGCGGCGTTTAGTTACGGCACTGCACACGTATTATCTCACAATCTGGATGAAAAATGAGACACCACCGTGTCACCAACCTCTCTTATGAATAGGAACTGGGATACAGAATGATGTGTCATTATATTCTATTCATCTATCCAAGCTTTACATGTTTAGGAGATATACGAACTTTTTTTATTTAAAAAAATAGAAATAACGAACCATACATACAAATGTACTTAAAATCATACATAAAAGTTAGGTACGTTAATGATATATGTATATCGTTAACGTTTTTTTAGGCTTATATTCAGCATATAGCAGGGTAGGTATAAGAAACCTGGGAACCTAGTGCTAAGAGACTCCGTTCCCATTAAGACACTTCCGTTCGATTTATATGTTTTTTTATTGAAACATTCGTTAAAAATAATAATATTAAAATTGTTTTGAAAGTAAAAAGTTCATTTTTATTATACGTAAGTATGGTACACCAGTAAAGACGAAACTATAAAGCTATAATATATAGAATTCCACATTATAAACCTCATCCTCATCCTCAACCATCGGTTCTGCACATCATTGTGTTTCTCTCCATACAAACATATACTACTCAAAACTAAACGGAAATTGAAAACAAAATAGAAATTTCCACTACAATTTTTTTCAATATACTATGAAAAGCCGATCGAAAGTAATTGAAAAATACCATTTGGTTATAACCTTTATTGTTTACTAGCGGAAAATAATTGTTTTTTATTCTCCGTGTTTTAATATAGTGGCGTGCGTTTTTGTGATATCTTTTTAATTTATTAGGTTTAGAACTCTTAGTGCAGTGGTACAAGAACTGACTGTAAAAATGATGTTTGTGGGTTCTATCTCTGCTCGAGGGTAGGAATTAGTTTTATTTCCAACTAAAAGTAAAGCAAAGTTTATTTACTTGCTATGGTAAGATAGAGCGCGGATTTGAGTTTTTTATTATCTACCCTGCAATGAATTCTTCTCATTAGGAATTAAAGAAAAAAATATGAAAAAGAGACTAAGACCTAACAAACAATGTCTGAAAATTACCGGAAATTAGGCATGGTCACAGAAGATGATGAGAAGCAGAACACCTAATGACGTCACTTTACTCCACCCCTTTCGTCTGTCATAGGGGGATGGCACGCTGGTGGAACCCATCTTTAATTAAATAGTTTTGTTATTTATTACTGTAATATTCATACGATTATATACTAGAGGCCTATTAGATTAAAGACCGTCGTGGCACAGCGTCACCACCTCTAACTGTAGACCCGACAGTTGTGAGTTCGATTCGTACTCGAGTGAATGAGTTATTTTCATTTTCTCGCTCTTTAAATACGACTAAACGCGGTGTTGAGTTCCGCCACTCAACATATAATTGACCTTTTTGATACAAACGAAGAATTTAAGACCAATCTGTTATATATGTGCGTGATACAGCGTGAAATTATAATCAAATCAAATCAGATTCATCCTGTATCCCACATACAGCAAGGTAGGCAGAGGGAACCTACTATTAAAACACTCCGTTCCCCATTTTCTTTTTCCGTACTTTTTTTTCACTTTCCGCCAAATTTTGGAGGCATTGCATGTTGAATGGCGGAACACTACGCCGCTTTTTGCCTCGACACCAGAGCGAAGAAAATGAAAATATAAATGTAAATAAATATTCATTCCCTCGGGTGGGGATCGAACTCACAACCGTCGCGTTACAGTCACATACGTAAGTAGTTCGTAATTAAACTAAATATCAAAATATATTAAAAAGCTCAAGTCTATTCACATCTCAATGACCACTGATGAAATAGAGAAAAAAAACAAGAGATATATAATTAATCAACATTTTTTTATCTGTACTCCGTAATAATTATAATATTGAAGTAGATTTAGTATCTATAATATAATATTATACAACGGGAGCAAGCTTACACATAGATTCCATTGTATAAGCATCGATTATTATTGACCTGTGTTACGCTCTGGGGCATCCAATTAACCACGTCTGGATCGCCATTACGGTATAATTACATGTAATTTATTGTTAGAATACTGGTGATGCCTTCAAAAGGTGGTGGTGGTGGTGGTGTGTTTCAGTAAATATTATGTCTTGGAGGTTTAAATTAAATAAAATAATTGAATTTATAGACTTAATGAGAGGGTGGTGGGTTTGATTCTCATTTGGGGGAATGAAAAATTTTATATTTTCATTTTGTCTCTCTGCTAGCGAGGTATAGCGTTAAGTTCTGCCACTCAATATGCAAAGTCTTAAGAATACGGCGGAAAATAAGGAACGGAAGTATAGGTAAATAATATAAGGTTAAAAAAAACGAAAAATATTATGAATTTTAACCCAGTTCTTGAGATTTCCGCATTCAAACAAAAATTTTTTTCAGTTTATTAGAAAAAATATGATAAAGTACTTTAACTCTACAATAAAGAAGGCATAGTAGAGTTAACAACAGTTTTGGCACCTACGTCGTGTATTTGGGATGAGTCCAACCAGCGATGACTATTGTAGGCAATGGTTAGACGAGTTTTTTTTAATGATTATGTTAGAAAAAACTTTTCACAAAAGATAAAAATCTTATGACCTAAAAATATATATGTTCTTTTTTATCTTTTTGTTAACATATTAGTTATTGAGGTTGTCGCAAACGGTTGCGGGTTTGATTCTGACTCTGGTTATTATTTTCATTTTCTCGCTATGTTAGACAAATAAGGACAGCATTTAGTTCCACCCCTCTACACATATTATCTCAAAAGTTGGGCGGTGGAGAACAGAGTGTCTTTGTTCCCTCTCCTTTTCCTGCTGTATTTTGGCTTTTAATATAAACCTTATAATCTGCTTCGCATATTTGAATTTCGAACATTTAAAATAGCAAAATGAAAGATAAACTTTATCTTTTAAATATATATTCCGAAACAATATTGAATTGGTCGCCAAACGTAAAATACGCGCCCATGGGTAATAAATACCCACCCTCATATATTGGAAGGATCCCAACTTATCCTGTAAGTAATGAAATCGACAGATTAATACATGGCAGAGGAAATTATATTTCGATTCGAATTGGGTTGTGCCTGATTATGTCCGAGTTGGTCGTGGGTTCAATTTATTGTTGCAATTGGATTCCAGAAAACGTTCGAGAATGTTCCGTGTCACAATTTTAAAAAGGTGAGAAGAAATTTGTGCGTTATTAAACTTATTGTTATATTATAGTCAATTTGTAAAAAAACTTTACCTAAATATAGTTATTATGATGTGTAAATCCCAAATTGATTCACTAATTTAGGAGCTATAGCGCCACAGACAGACACACAGACTAAAAGACGCGTCAAACTCATAGCACCCCTCTTTTTGCGTGGAGGGTTAAAAATGACAAGTAACTTCATATTATGAATTTCGATTGAAAAATTCCGATTTTAAAAACTATTTTAGTATTCTCTTAATAATATAGATAATTATATATCTTAATTATATACCATTAGTGAATATCCAACTATTATTGTATTACATACATGTTAATATCAGTTTCACGCTTAGTCGATAATTATATCGAATCGATTGTATCGATAATTAATATCTCAATATTTGGTAGTTTCATGTTTCTTATATCTTTAATTGGACCACTAAGCTGTATTATTTCGAAGATATATTTAATAAAGTAAATTGTAATAAAAAAATAATATATTTTTTATATACATTATGAACAAGATGGATTTAGGTTTGTTTTATACTCTAAGGGATTAATTATTTTCATTCATTCTCTAGCAAAATAAAGTGCGACGTTAAGTTCCGCCAGTTTTTATGCAATGTCCACCAATATCTTAGTATGTTGATATTATATAGAACTTTGCTTGGAAATACAATACTCTTAATTTTTTTTTAAATTGAATGTGATAGTTAGTTATGGGTTAGGATTCTAATACGATTTTATTATTTTCTCTATTTTTCTATGTTCTATATTCCAAAACGTCCGAAAAAAATGGGAAAAAACGCATTAGAAAGATACCCTATACTTAACCATCACGTTCAATCACATATAAAGGCGCATTAATTACAACCATTTATATAAATAAGGCAATGACGCGTAACACTCATAGATCCCGATTGAACGCGTCTGCTTGTTAAAATTTGCACCCATTTATACTTAAAGTTATAGGGGTAGCGACGTAAAGGTATGGTCAAATAAACTTGAAATTAATAACTAATTATTATTCTCCAGCTCTAATTCTCTTCTCTTTGAGTTCCGTTACTCAACTAATTCGGCGGGAAGTGGGCAGCGGAGAGTCTAACCATTAGACTCACTCTGTCTACCCTTACATGCAGGATAGAAGCTACATCAGGCGTGAAGCTGATGAAAACCATATTTTCTCCAAAGAAACGTAGAGCTATAAAATGAAAATATTAAACATTTCATTCTCTAAATGGAAATCAAACTCACAACTATCATGTCACACGCCTGTACCATTGCTTGTGACAGCCTAAAACCTATATACCTACATTTATACACAACCAGAAGGTTCCAAGGGTACATCCCTAAAGGCACAAGGGTACATCCCTAAAGGCACATCCCTATAGGCGTAAGGGTGCGGTTAAATAAATCTGTTAGATCGATCGTTCGGTTTCATTTGCCGCAAATTTATTCGACCGAGTGCGTCGCCGCGTGCGATGTACGAGTACGTACGATGTATGGAGCATCGCCGTCGGCGTGTATCGAGCTGGCGTGCCTCTAAATCAATTTGTGACGTGTCCGTTTGTGCGCTAAGCTAAGTTAAGCATGGGTCGATAAAATTATAAAAAAATTGGTGAAGAAAATTGTTTAAAATTCACAATTTTCATTTTCTTCCTAGCTTCCACCATTTCGCTTTTAGCAGAGTAGGCACAGGGAACCTGGGGAGTAGCATTAAGACATTCCGTTAGGACCCTTCCGTTCGCCATTTTTCGCTGAATTCTGGAGGCATTTTTGGTGAGACGCGGAACTTAATGCCGCGGTTGGCCTCGTTACCAGAACGAGGAAATTAAAATATTAGTTAATTAATTTCTTNTATATATATATATATATATATATTTATAAGAATACATACTGCACTTATTGGTATGAAACCTTTTATATAAAGATGAACAGAACGACGAAAAAGACCGAAAGGACCGAAAAGACCATGAGTCTTTTCTTCATACCCCGTTGTAAAAAAATCTTTTATAAATAAAGAAACTCCAATATAATATCCATATATATTATATATAATTATATAAACAGAGAAAAATCTAACATACGAGCTTATTAAGCATTGAGCTTTCTACGTTAACGTCTATTTGTTAAGTGCCTTTTGAGTGTCACATAAAAGGAATTATAATTATACTTTATACCTTACCTTCAAATAAATGAGTTTATATTAAAATTTCTATATATAAAGTTCTTTGATAATAATAATAGAGGTCGTCGTGACGCAGGGGTACAAACGTACGATTGTGGGTTCGATGCCTACTCAGGAGGATGAAATACTTACAAGTAAATAAGGCACGGTGTTAAGTACCGCCACTAAATATGGCCGCAAGAATTCTGCGGAGGGAATGGAAGTATCTTCGTGGGGAACTCAGTATCCCTAAGAGGCGTAACTTAACTCCGCATTTTAATAAATAAAACAAAAATCTAATTATAATCAATCCACCCACCCACAATCACCACGAGTTCAGTCAGACACTGCCATTGCAGTACTATACCACCAAATATCAACATAAATATTAATATTTTCATTTATTTCAATGTATTATTTTCATTGAAATAAGAATTTCCAATAAGAAACTTATCAACACGTTCTTCTTTCATTATGTTTGTACATATGTAGTACCATTCGTTTAACGCACAGCCTTAAATTGGAGAACGGAAGTAAATTTTCAGAAATATTCAGGCGAGATTGGGACGTGTACGCGCCACGCTTTTAAGTCGTCGCTTATAATTTACTAGAAGAGGTATGCATTGTTATTGATATTTTATTTTTTATTTTTTTCATCCTCACGCTGTATCCCGCTTTTAGTAGAGTAAGCAGATTGAGCGTAGTGTTATAACACTTCACTCTATTCATTCCGCTGAATACTAGAGGCAATGCGTGTTAAGTGGCGGAACTCAACGTTGTGTTTTGTCTCGACACCAGAGCGAAGAAATGGAAATATAAACTTAAATAAATATTTCATCTCCTCGAGTGGAGATCGAACCCATAACCAGTAGGTCTTACAGTCACACTTTGTGCCCATCCTCCACGACTGGCCTCCTCATCATAGTTTTGTACCTGTATATAGCAAGAAAGGCCGAGACAACATTGAGATGACATATGACAGTATCTTTTTTGTTAACATGTTGCTCATTAAAAATATTAATTAAAAAAAAGATAATGGAAACCATTTATAAATGTATAGAAATTAGTTAAAATATTAATTAGTAACTAACATTGATATTTCTCGAGGCAATTCTAGGTATTTTATTACGACGTTTTACGCCTGGATACATCGAACGAGAATTATTAAATAATCCAAGGATACATAAAATGAGGGAATATGGCTTCGTATCCGTTGACGCTTATATGTATGTGTACATATATATGTATATGTATTCATATATGTATTTATATATGAATTTATATATGTGTGTATGTATGTGTGTTTTTTAATAAAACAATAGAGAAATTGTATTTAATATTGTTACGAAAAAGTAATATAGATGATTAACATTTGTAGTAGAACCAAAAGCGATAGATTTTAATGTTTTTCATTTAAACTTCCCTCTGTATTCCGTACATAGCAAGAAAGGCAGAAGGAACTACGAGGACATAGTGATAACACATTCCTTTCCTATTAAAATGCTTTCGTTTTCCAATTTTGTGATGCAGACAGGCATTACGTGTTGAGTGACAGAAAACGACGCCGCTTTACCTCGTGACTATAGTCAGTTTGTACATGAACATATTTTTTTAATGAAAGAAAAGAAATGAAATAAATTAAAATAAATGAACAAGTTGTATATAACAGAATTACTCCTTCAGAATCTCTTGATATAGAAACTACATTTGATGACAGTTGCTTCGTACGCTTTACTCAACTACGGAACAAAGTTAGTACTGTTTCAGCCAAACTTACACTAACAGTGCTAAAACTTTTAACATTTAAGACGATGGTATATCTGTTGACACTAATGTTTCTTTTTATGTATAATAGGCATGTTAACTTAGTGTTTAGACACTCCGTTCTCCATTTTTCACTCAATTTTGTGATATTGTACTTAAAGAGGTCTGCCTCTTTGGCTTTATATGTCTTTCTTTATTATTAATTTGAGTAAAAATCGAACCTACAACCATCACGCTTTAAAAGTGTAACACAAGACCCCCCCCCCCTATTTTAGAGACATTGCTTGTTAATTGGGGAACTGAAAGCAACGCTTTTTCTCGTTACTAGCGTAAAATAAAAATGATTGTGATGATAAAATAATACCCGAGCTAGAATCGAACCCATAACCGTCGTTTACAGTCAGACGTTCTGCCACTGCGCCTACATAGATATACCGATAATGAAAAACGTAAAACAGCATTTATTACTTCGCCTTTGTCTTTATAATATTCTAAAATATTACAAGTTATTTTACTGTTTAATCACAATAAGGCCATGAAACGAATGCTAATTAAATATTTTGATTAAAGTAATTAATGATTTTGTAGGCCTTTTGTAACGTACCGTACGAAATTATAATGAAGAAACCGTTACTTCCAACTGATTATAGGCTTTACCTTTGATATTAAATAGTAATAATATATTTTTGATATAATTAGCTGGTTATATTATTTATTGTTGTTTTGATTATAGAAAATATATTCTATAATTATAGAAGTATCATTTATATAATACACTTTATTTGAACAAAGGGAAAAACAAGTTTTAAGTATTTCTTTTACATTTTTTTAATTTTTCGCTGTGTTTCCTACATAACAGGGTAGCCAAAGGGAATTTAGGTACCTGGTTCCCTATTAAAATACTTCTGTTCTCTGCTTTCTCGATATTTTCTTCAAATTACCTATTTATAAAAATAAACAGTACAATGTATTTATAAGATTACTAGTCTAAGCAACATCTAATACTACCAAAACCGACTCCGAGGGACGAACATAATTATTTCGCGAAGTTAATTAAAATTTCGTACTTTATAAAATATTCACATTTTCTAACATTACACTTGCAAAGTTTATAATTTAGCGACTAAAGTTTAAAGAATGTTTTAATCGACTACCATAAATGGTTTAACTTTTAACTAAGAAAATATACATAAGTTAATTTAATATATTAGTTATAAAAAACTATGTTGGAGAAATTTGCGTTTTTTTAATTAGATACTTTTATAAAGAGTCGAAATAGTCCACATTTATTTTTAGATAGAGAGAAAATCACATATATTTTTTATTCGCTTCGCTCGTCAAACTTCGCTGTTGGTTCATGAAATGCTAAGTAGTTGCTTTTCTTAAGCGGGCAAAATCACAAGAGAAACACTAGTTTTCATTAGTTTGAGGAGACACTAGCTTACATTGGTTCCTTTTTTTCTCTCTGGTATCGAGAAAAGTTAAGTTTCGTTAATCAACAATCAATGCCTCGAGAATTCGACGGAATGTGAGGAACGGAGAATCTGAACATTACGCTCCCTGTGCCTACCTAAAAACATTAGTTTCGTAACATATAATAAATCTTCATACATTACTAATAAAGACATAATAAATAACACACCCTTGTATAACATGAAATATTATATTGAATCGATTTAGGGCTAATTCTAATTAAACCCTCCGAGATGACACCTGCTCCCTTAAACAAGATAAAGGCTTTGCGTCATGTATGCGAAATTGTAAATGATTTGTTCCACTGCCTATTATTTGGGTTTCTATTGTGTATGTTTGTTTATGCCGGGTATAATTTCTTATAATAACAGCGGCTAAACGCCATCGGCGCAGTGATGTGATGGTTATGGGTTTAATTCTAACTCGGAGGATTTTTTTTTGTTTTTTCAACTCTGTTATGACACTAACTAGGACATTGAGTTTCGCCACTCGACAAATACACGAAATGCGGCCAGTAAATGGAAAACGCAGCTTCTTGAATCTGTTTATATCTGTGTGCTCTGCGATCTTCTATACATATTTTATGTCAGACAATGCAGGGTGGGCAGAGGGAACCCTTGGAACCTAGAGTTAGGACACTTCGTTTCACTCCTTCGAGTGGAAATCGAATCCCTTATAATCCACATATCCCTTGCGCTTCAACGGCTTCAACATTTCCATACTATTTGTATTAAACAGATGTTGTTATTAATAACATGACAATCATGGTTTTGGCGTGACGTTACACCGTAATCAGGATAGAAATGTGACACCTTGATTTATGGTGAACGTGTCATTCAGTCTAAACCAAACTGTAATAACTATAGTAAACTATAGCATTCAAAATGAGTTATGAGTTAGGTTTTCGATATTTTAGTATAATAAGAAGTTGATTTGAGGCTTGTCATGTGAAATTTATGGTTTTGGATTAAATTTTCTTTCTTAGTCTGCACTTTCCAGATAGAAGGAAGGAGCATCCTGTATATACTAATTGATATACAGAATGATTGGTAGAAAGATATATAGATATACAAAGATACAGGTGATAGAGAAGGTTATTTCCATTTTTTTTGTTTTATTAGGTACTGTTTCAATCGGTTAAGTAGATTCTGAGATTAGCGTCAACAAATGCAAAGACAAACAGACAGAAATTGGAAAATCATAGTTTTTGGTTCCATTTACGGGAAATGCTACCAGTAACATTTTTTCCTCATATCTTTCATGTACAGACAAATTAATTACAATTTTCTTATAACTACATAAATACAGGATACAAGTAGTTCCTTGTATACGCGAGTACCATCTTTAGTTAGACTTATTTATCTACAAAAAGACAAACTTCGTCCTGAAACTGGGAAACTGTTAGTAATTTAATCACGTTCTCTTTCGTTTCAGCACTAGTTCTTTATTATAAAGTGAAAGTTTAACGATTCGTGAAGAACGTTGAACTTTTGGTGGAGGATGAGTATTTACGTTTGAAGGCTACTGAATTATTACTGTTAGTACGATGTTCGTGCTTTACTACTTTATAGTGATGTATCACTTCATCTGTATTTCTTTTTAAATTAAGTTCGTTAAACAAAAAATCCTGTTATTTTGATTTTCGATTTTCATCTCCTTAACGGCAGGGTAAGAAGATGAATTAAATATCGACTTTCTATGTCCAAAAGTTTCGTTGGTGCTTTGTTCACCAGTCACTCAGTAAAAGAGAGTTATATTTAGATTGCAGTTGTTAGTCCAAATGTCCATTTAGCTGCTCACATGACGATCAAATGGAGGCAACAGATGCCGCAATCGACGTGGCTAAATACTGGCAAAATATGATCTGAATTCTCCAAGCATTGACACGAAGAAGAAGAAGAACTTGTTAGTAAACGCCAATACATTAGAAGAAAAGCAAAAATAATATATTGCTAGGTAAAAAAAATAATATACAGGCACAGAAATACCATCTAAATATAAAATCGTAATTTAAATCGCGTCGCACTTAGATGATTACTTATGAGCGAGAGACTCTTGTCAAAGGAGCTTTTTACTTTTAACTTCTTATCGCGAATTTTAATCAAGCGCGGGTTATCGAAGAATTTTGGATATCATAGATAGATTTTAATTAACGCCGTGAAACGGTTTGAATGTAGACGGTTGTTGCGGGTTCAATCTCCACTGAGGGGAATGATTGTACTTTAGTTATTTTACATTTGTCCTCTCCAGAAGGCATAGCGTGTCGTTATGTTTTAGAACGCAACGAGAAATATTCAATATTTTCATATTTTCGCTTTGGTAAAGCGCGGCGTTAAGTTCCGCCACTCTGACTACTATATATACGTCAAAAAATATGAAACTAAGTTCACTTAAGTTGTAATAACATAGCGCGAACAGACTGTGTAGCTTAATTGACTAGATCTTTTGGGATTTCAAGAAGCATGGGCTTATATTTAGTTAAGATTATATTTCTAAGTTAGTTTAGGTACATCATTTTAGTATTCTTGATTAATTTTTAGGTCGGTGTTATTATTTATATATTATATTACTTATCTCATAATTACAAAAATAAATATTAATTTCTTCCCACTCGTAGAAATAAAATATTTAATATTTTCACTGTCCTCGCTTTGGTAAAGAGGCAAAGAGACAGAGAGCAGCGTTGAGTTCGACCACTCACACGCAATGTCTCATACGCAATGTCTCATACGCAATGTCTTAAAAGTTCAGCGGAAAGTGGAGAACGGAATTACCTTAATGGGAACGGAATGTCTTACCACTAGATTCCCAGGTTGCCTCTGGCTACCCTGCTATGTGAGGGATATAGCGTGAAAACACACGACTATCATATGAAAAACACAATAAAATTTAAACAATATTTAACCAAATTATAAGTAAATAACCGTAACTTAGCACCATCAATCTCCACACCGGTTACGAGGCGAGTAACGACCTGACCGAGTTAATGTTACTTTTATCAATGCTATCAATAATAGCGTCCGTCCTATAAAAATGATTAATACCTTTGGGAAGTGTCCACTCGGGTTATAGATGCCCGGATGTGTTGAGATGGATGCTTTGGTTTTACTATATAAATAGATTTATAATAGATATTGTTATTGTAATCGTAAATCAGAGGCCTGTCTGGCGCAAGGGTACACGCCAACGATGGTAAGGGGGGATTGAGGGTTCAATTCCATCTCGAAGAAATGAAATATTAAATATTTCATTCCTCTAAGTGGGAATCGAAGCAAGGTAGGCAGGGAGAACTTGGTAATGGGAACCTAGTGTTGAGACACTGTTAAGATACTTCATTCGCACTTTCTGCCGAATTCTTGAGGCACTACGTGTTGAGTTGCGGAACTTAACACCGCCGTGTGCCACGACTAGAGCGATTAATGGAAATATTCGATATTTCATTCATCCATGTTGAAATCGAACTCATAACTGTCGCATTTATAATCGCATACTTGTGCCCTTGCACCACGATGGCCTCGAAGAATGAAGAGTGTTTGATCACTAGGCTTTCTATGCTTATAAACCGTACAGAGAAGTATAGAATTACTATTTTCAATACAGATATCATAGACAATAGAGAAAATTATTTGTTTGATCCAGCTCCAGCTTCTATAAAAATGATTGATAACATCGATACCGTGCCCTCGTTTACTATAGATGAATCAATGTAGAACTGCTAAAGGATTTTTATTTTACCTTTGAAATATTTATGATAATTTCTTACTGTCTACTTGCATTCTGAATGGTATATTTATGTTTTAAATATTCCTTAAAACTAAGAAGATATCACATTAAGAATAGAAACATATTCAAAAAATTGTATCAAAAATTGAACTTTGAATAGATTGCTTTCGGAAACCGAAAGGATAGATACATTAACTAGAACAAAACCGGATAGATATATTAACTAGAACAAAGTGTGACTGTAAACCCGACAAGTTGTAGGTTCGATTCCCACTCGAGGAAAAGAAATATTTGATATTTTGAGTCTTTCGCTCTTGTATCCGTCACTCAGCACGCAATGCCTCGAGAATTCCGCGGAGAGTGGGGTACGGAAGCATCTTAATTAGAATAGAGTATCTTAACACGAGGTTCCCAGTTTCCCTGCTACGGTTACGCTGTATAAACCTAAAAATAGAAAACACATGAAAACAATAACCTAAAATAGAGTAAAAAAATAATCTAAAGTGACGTTTTCTGTGTGTAAATGAATCATACACAAAGAAAATATTAATAGTTGCTAATTGATGGTGAATCGCGATGAATCATATAAATATAATTACTTTCTATATGAAAATATAGATACTAATTACCGTTACATACGTTTTTGCCATCGAAATCGTTAATCGACATGTTTGATTAACGATTTCATATTATATGCATGCGTGTAAATGGAAATGGCTGTAAACCCATTTTTTTAATAAGCTTTACGCTTTAATCCGCAATGCCTCGAAAATTTCAGCGGAAAGTAGGGAACTGAGTGTCATAACACTAGGTTCCCTCTGCCTACCCTGCTATATGCGGGATAAGGCATGAGCTAAAAAAGAAAGAAAAAATAATATAAACTAGCGATTCCCTCTTTGAATTATATAATTATTTATTTTTGTTACTGTTAAAATTGTATATAGGTTTGGATAGTTATGTATTCTAGCTTTTACAATAGTGTTACTTAGAATATTTACTTAATATAACCCCATACTACCACAATACAAGAAGAGCACAATAGAAAATCTTTTGGCACCTGTCACGCTTTAAATTCAAGACACATCCTAAAACATAATATAAACTTTTATACGTACATAATATAAAGATACCACCTTGTTACTTTGGAAAGATTTAGCAAAATTATTGGCGAACAAGTTTTCATCTTTCAGAATTCCGATTTGCCGTCACATAAGCGGCAGTATCGGGAAATGCAATAGATTATGCGGCACATTGAGAAATTCTAGGCGCAGCGCGACGTGATCAGCGTCGTCGTCGTCGCCGTCGTCGCGACGTATTCTGTACGTAAACGTTTTTATCGAGTTTAGTCATTTCGTTCGCTACTCGATAAGAATTTTTAGTGTTCAATATTTACTATGTTTGGCCTAATATTTTTTGTGTATATGAATTTTTATATGGTTTTTAGAAATTTATTGGTAAATTTGGCATTTTTAGGGTTTCGCACCTCAAAAGGAACAAAACACGGAACGCTTATAGGATCACTTTGTTGTCCGTCTGTCCGTCTGTCAAGAGGGCAGCATAGAAGCTAAAGCTGACATTAACATTAAATATTCAGGGCTACGGTTCCTTGGCGCATAGAAAAAATAAAGATTTTACATAAACTCAATCAAAAGATACGAGCATTTATGTTGCATTTTGTATGAAATTCACTACGAAATCAAAACTTATAGGGTACTTGCAGTGAACCTATAGTTATGAATTTTCATACAATTTGAGTGCATACGTCAGCAAATTTATATTTGTCAACTTTTTTAAGTTGTACTTATCGTTAACCTATAATCTTGTAATTAGTACGGAACCCTCAGTGGGCGAGTCCGACTCACATTTGATTTATGAGTAGCATAATATACACATTTCTAGTTTCTCTAAAACGATCCCATAAAGTCAGAAGAATATGGGATATTCAATAAATATTTTATCTATTTTATATGTTTTATTTATTTCAATACTTATATCTATACTGTATACACTATAACGCTAAATTATTTTCAAAGTTATGGAAGCAATAATGTAAAGTCTAGCTGTCCACGGACGTTTCAATATTGGAGAAATCCAGATTTAAGCTGAAATTATCAGAATATCAGAATTGTCGAGTGCTGATTTATATTCGTTTACAGATTAACGCAGTTTGCCAGTGGCTGTATAACACTAACACTCGTATGTTAGAGACGCGCACCGGTTTTGTCACGTGGTGCGGAACGCCAGTGTCAATTTGTATTGGATTTTGACGCCTAATATTAGATCTATGTTTTCGGTTAATTTTGTAAGAGTGATTTTTTTCTTTAGATGCTTCTTTACTGAAATTTATATTTGTTTATAAAGTGGAAGCGTCAGTATTCCTGTTACGGGAACAACATATAGGGTAAAATCTTTCAAACCCCATACTTAAAGATATTAATCAAGATACCTCAAAAGTTAAGACGTTAGATTTTTATTCATTTCACGATGGTTATCCATACTTGTATTTCGTGTGACGCAGTTACGCATAGATACCAATGAAGTTAACACACAGTTCTATAAAAATATTACTAAATATCTTTTTTTTTGAAAAAAAAAAGACTTTTTTTTAGAGTTTTTTTTTAAATTGTATTATATTTTTATAGAGTAGTTAAAATGTGTGTTAAAGTGTGGTTTCATTTAAAGTGGTGCTGATAAAAACACTCTGTATATATTAAAAAAATAAAAAATAATATGGAAAATTACTCATATCGATCACGTTGACTTATAAACTTGATTTTTTCTATGCCTTAAGGACCTATAGATTGAGATAAAAGGTCTTAACATCTAACGGCATCTAACGGCTTAAAAATTTGCTCATCTAACGGCAAAATAAGGTCTAAAGTAACAAATTACCACGCTGTAATAATTTCCAATATGTTGTCCACACATTCCCTTTGCATATTCAAAATCGACGTACGAAACAGGCTAACTCGATATACGCGGTTACGGGCGGAATAAACGATTGCATCTCAACGTCGATCACGCTGCGCCTAGCGTGGAGTATGCAATTTATAGTCATAAATGTGAAAATGTCACCCCGATTTTTCGACTGGGGCTTAAAAATTGATACTGTACGGGTGAATCGTAAGTATGCAGTTGGTTATGACCGACCTCTGATAAATTGGTATAACCTTGTTATTTTTATTTTTGCGCTTAAACAGAAATATGTAAGGAAGAATAAAGAAGAACGTATTATAAGCGAAATAGGTTTAGGTTGACTGAAAATAATGGATAAGCAAAGAATTTATGATAATATAGATAATAAGCCATAACTAATTTTCAAGAAGATAGACGAAGACGAGGGTTGTTGATACTGGGGATCGCTCACATTATATATGATGTGATGTGATGACACACGAGATGCAAGCAACGAGACGCCAGATGAGACGCAAAAACCGTATCGTTATGGCGCTCTCTTCATTTATCCTTATATCGCTTATAGTTACTAACTAATGCAACGTTATATGACAAATTATTATTATTAGATATATTTATGAGGATGACCCTTAAATCCATAAAATAATGGCATCAGCAAAACATAATTCATACCCAATTTTATACAATTTACATAAATATAGATACCTACATAAAAAATATTAAAACAATCCAGAAGATTTAAGAAAAATTTAATATTCAATTATTTTTCAAAAAAAAAATGTGTAATAAGTTATGCCACCTTTACTTAACACTGATTAAATCCGTCAGTAACACCTTTAACTATTTAATTTTAAAATATTGCTTTAAAAATTCACATCTATATTTGCAACCTGCAAGAGAGTCGTCGTCTCAAAGTATATCGTCGTTTCGTATTATAGAGTCAGCGTCAAAGTGGAAATAGGAAGGAAATTGTATTTTCCATTACACTCTCACTATAATTGATGATCTTATCTCTATGAATAATATCAAAATGCTTCAGTGTGCAATTCTGAACGGTTTGACTATGCATGGTGGAAGATATATTTTTTTAAATTTTGCTCATGATTGAGTGCCGAGTGCTTCAAATTGAGTGTTATTTTGTTGATCTGAATAACTGAGACTACTTCAAGTGCAGAATTTACAGTCACTCATTTATGTCCTTGAGGCCAGACTGTAAATACGACAGCTGTGGGTTCGATAAAATATTTAATATTTCCATTGGTTCTAGTAAGGAGGTAAAGCGTGACGTTAAGCTCCACCACGCAACACGTAGTACCTCAAGAATTCGGCGGTAAGTGGGCAACGCCGTATCTTAATGGGAAACAGAGTGTGTTAACCAGGTTCCCATGTGCCCCCTGCTTAACCTTCTACGTGCGTGTAAAAAATATAAAAAAGGCTTATTAAATCATTCTCACATTAACAAAAGCTCTCAACATAATATATACATATAAGCTTAATTCAAAGGAACAACGGCCGTAATAACTTTTTTGTATACAGCACCCACTTAGCAAGTCCTAAGTAACCTTTATTTAGAACAATAGCATTTAAATCAACCCAACGAGGTCCATTACGTTGCATTTAATGTTTGCCGTCTTTACGCATATTTTTCACCTGGTAGTTTAGTTGTAAACTTAGTAGGGCTGTTTTTTTTTTCTTTTTAGCATCAACCTTAATCAAGGACTGGACTTAATCTTCCCTGAAGGCAACCTAGTGTTAAGACACTCCGTTCCCCATCTTCCACAGAATTCTGAAGGCATTGGGTGTTGATTCGCGGAACTTAACTCCGCGCGTTGCCTCGAAGAAATGAAAATAATGAAGAAAAAAAAGTAGGAAATTTCCATTTTTCTATTTAAAATGTAACAAGTACAATTTCGGCTAACTTAGTGTTAAATATGTCGTCTATCGCTTTCGCCATATTGAGTGTTGAGAGACGGAGTTTAACGCCACGGTTTGCTTACCAGAGCGAGAAAATGCAAATCATTAATTTATCTATGGCCACAAAATCATCGCCATTGCAGTCAATCGCTACACACTGTCCTGAGACCAGTTTCTTAAAACATGTTTTGATGACCCTTTATTAGATTCGAACCAGCTATCGCCAGCAGACGAAGTTCCTCAAAGACATTCCCACATAACAAAGGCGTCATTATATTGCATAATTCAGTACAATTAGCTTGAATGTTAAGTAGTTAGTGCAGAATGTACCTAATATAATTTTGATGACGTATTCTGACCGTACACTATAGTTTTGGAACTCTGCCCTGTGTTAAATGGGAGAAATCAAATTATTTAATACTACATATTTTACTTATTTGGCTCGAGAATTTTTAACTTTAGGCTTTTCTTGCTTTTTCATTTTATTAAATAGGTATATTTAAGTTTTGAGGTCGCATAAACGTGACGAGTGTGGGTTCGATTTCCAGTTGGCGGAATATATTATTTTCATTTTTGAGCTCTGGTAAGTCGAAACGGGACGTTAAAATTCTCCACTCATCGCACAATGCTTCTAAAATTGAGAGGTGCGTGAAAAACGTAGTGTTTTAGCAATAGACAATGATAAACTAAAAAAATGTTTTTAAACTAATCATCGAATTTTACCTCTACTCAGCGTGATTAAAGAGGAAGATTTATATTAGTATTTATAATACATACATATTTAATTTTAAAAAAAAATCTGAAATATCAGCGAAAATTTAATTCGGGTCTAAATATGAAAAATTTTTTGGCAAAAAAAAAATAAGTCCATGATTTATATTTAGGAGCAAAAGGTAACTAATTTAGACTAATTTAAATATGTTTCTATAACAATATTAATACTTAGATATATACGGCTTATTCCAGGGTCGTTCCCAATGTGGACTTCATCGACCATCTGTTCACGACATGAACAATGTATTTCTTAACCGACCTCTCTTTGACCATCGTAAGATAAATTACCCAACAGTGTGTTGCTTATACTCGAATACCGACAATATTGGTACATGAGAGCAAACGAGGATAATAAAACATAAAATTCTTCTGTTAGAAAATGTATAAAGTTAAAAATTGAAATAACTTATATTATATACTCGTTTGAGAATGATAAATTTTAAAGTTTAAATATGACAGGTTGAAGAAGATTTTCATTATTATTTCATTGAATGGGAATCGAATCTACTAGCCATAGTGTTCAGAGAGATGTTACCAAAAGATGACATCATGATGACGTCTTTTCTACCTTTTAAATTAAAAAACGAGATGAAAATATGAGATGTTGAGTTACATAAACCCTAATATAAAGTTTTCGAAATAGGTTAAAATTGATTAACTAAGAGTATCACCACTAGGCCCCCCTATTTTCCATGATATAAGTGAAGATTAAAATCAAATTATCTATGAAAATAAAAAAAACAAAATCTCTGCACTCTTACCACTCATTTTTGCATTATTTATAGTTTTTCATCCATCAGAATCGCGTTTTTCATAATACTTGCTATATCTGTCATTCCGTTTATATCTTGACAATAGAAAATACCTCAACCGATAATCAAATCTATACTAAAAAGCTTATTTGGCTGAACGAGGTAATCTCATGAACTACTAGTGGTTCGAATACATTTTTTTATAATGCATATTCCATTTATCGAAGAACGCTGTCTCAGTTACTTCGAACATGTAGAATCACAAGTTTTACTTATTTCTATGTCGGTACACAGGCAAAACCGCAGATAAAAATTAGTCCTCCCATATACACAATTACACAGACAGTTGATTAACCCGATATTAATTTTGCTTACTTTAGTACCGTCATTAAAAACATACGAAATAATTACAAGTGTATACAAAAACGGACTCGAACGTTCGATTTCGTAATTTGTAACTCTGTTAATATTGAAAATGACAACGTTTCACATATTTTTGCTCATTTGTATGAAATTATCATTAATACATCGACCGTCGAGCGTAAAATTTGATTAATGCATGCCGTAGATAATGAAGCTTGGTTTGTTTTTACAATGTTTTTTATTGTGTTTTTGAAATCCTATTCAATTTTCGTTTTTTAATTAATTATTATATCTTTTAGGTTGTAAAGATTTTTTAATAAAGAGGAGAGCGGAGATTCCCCACTCGAGAAAAAATATAATATTTAATATTTTATTTATTTAATAGGCCATTGTAGTGGTTGTGGTTTTGTCCCCACTTGGAAGAATGAAATATTACTCTACTCTATTACCACAAACTTACACCACTTTTACTTACTTTTTATTTTACTTCAAAATTCGGTGAATAGATGAGAACGGAGAGTCTTGTCGTGAAGTTCTGTCTGAAATGAGAAGAAAGAACAGTAAAATAAAAAAATATGTAGGTATATTATAACACCATACGACGACAGGCGTTGTCCTATCCTATATCTTATAAAACAAAGTCGCTTTTCGTGTCTGTCTGTTGTTTCTAATTCTTCTTCTTCTAAACCACCNCCATTAAGTCACTTTCGTTCCCCACTTTCCGCCTAATTCTGGAGGCATTGCGTATTGCGTGGTGGAACTTAACGTAACTCTACGCTGTGTTTTGCCTCGTTACAAAAGCGAGGAAAGGAAAATATTTAATTTCCTCAAGTGGGAATCGAACCAACACCATCACGACTGGCCTCAACTAAGAAAAATATACTATTTCAAATAAAACATTAAACAAACGTTTAAAATACTTTAACATTTGAAAACACACTCCAACAAAGGACAATAGAAATACTAAGTCGTCTCATATGAAAGGAACTGTCACCGTCTACTCGTGAGTAACAGTTTATAAATTATACTCCAAGCAGAAATAAAATAACTGGAAGTAAACATTTTATGTGTTGTTCCAACATAACCCATAAACTAACACGTCGGCAAAAACGCATAGGAGAACCCAAATTGTTAGATTTATGATGTAAGGGAAGACAAGTTTATTTCAGTTTGGGGTTTCGTTCCCTTTTTACGAGGCTTTTTAATCTATTTACGGTGTAAGGATGATAATAATAGGCAACTGTGAGCCTATTGGAATTTGTACATGTTTTTTTTTATAATTATTTTTGCCGAATTCTGGAGTCGTCGCGTGTTCAATGGCGGAACTAAACGCCGCGCTTTGGCTCGCTACCTTTGCTTTTTTATTATTCTTGCTCAGCATTGATTGCCGCCACTCAACACGCAACGGAATATCATTAGACTAGTTTCCTAGGTTCCCTCTGCCAACCCTGCTATGAGTGGGATAGGGTGTATAGCGAAAAGCGTTAAGTTACGCTATTAACCATACAATATATAAAGTACATTTTCAAATATAACACAGCAAATGTGAATGTTTTAATAATAGCCTAATGTGCTATTGACAGTGACATATCAGGTTAATATGAAGACTAATTTTCACGNTAAAAAAAAAAAAAAACTGGCCATGTGCGAGTTGGATTCGCACACGGAGGGTTCCGTATCTTACGTAAAATCACGTTTGTTGTATAAGAGTCCTTTTAAATATTTATTTTATTCATTTCTATTGTATTTGTCGTTCTATTGGACCTTTCTACAGAAACACACCTGTTAATTTTTGGGTACGGAAATCTAGAAAATGAACAAACACCTTAACACTTTCTTGCATATCAAGAATTTTTTTTTCGGTTTGCGCAAGGATTCAGTACATTACGTACTATGCGAATAGATATTAACACCACTATTTTCTCTCACACTCTCTTTTTCCTTTAAATCATCACATAGGTATGCAAGTAAATAGAGATTTTAATTAATTTTAATTAAAAATAATTGTATAATATATACATATGTAGGTATATAAATAGATTAATCTACCTGTACCAAAAAAACTCTTGAACAAATTGCGAGCTCATTACCTCAACAAGCAATACAAGCTGACTTAACATAACGTAGTACACAGTTCTTATTTGTTTTTATCACGCAGTTAATTAACAATGATTGGAGCCGGGCGGCGTTAATTACAGCAATCTGATTAAACAACCGAAACTGCATTTTTGTATTCAAATTACTGAATTATTAGCGAAAGCGTTTTAATTATAGTAATTTGCAAGTCTTTATGTGACTTTTGATGGGATTGTGAGTGAAAGAGTTTTTAGAGTTAGAGTACCGATTATTATTTTTTTTTCAGAAAACTTATCTACACATTTTTTGATATTCGTCTGTATGATATACATATTTCTAAACGCCGCCATAGCGCAGGTGCACAATAGTGAGACTCAAAACGTGACGGTTGTAGATTCGATTCCTACTTCAGAGACAAACGTTTTTAATATTTTGATTTTCTTTACTCTGGTAACGCGGTAAAGACCTTGCAGAATTCGAACCTATGATCAATTCTAAAAAACATACTCCAAATAACACTCCACCTCGAGCACTTTTATTATAATTCAACAATAATATTTTAATTACAATTAGGTATGTTATTGCAAAACATTCGTTTGTCAGCGGCTTCATATTGACATTTGAACTGACCGCGTCAGAAATAGTTGGCAAAATTAATCAAATCACTTAATTGGCAATAGTATTTAAATTTGTTATTGTACAAATATACGAGTACATATAAATGGGAAAGTAATGTCATATAAAAGGTATTGACCGCTGCACTGTTGATGTACATTTGGTATGTGTTTACTCGTATTGACATATAAATAGCTTATGGTTGTCATGTTTAATATTTGATGTTCCATTTTTTACTTAAATCAAATCTTAATCAGCTTCACGCTATATCCCGCACTCAGCAAGGTACGCAGAGGGAACCTAGTGTTAAGACACTCCGATCTCCACTTTCTGCCGAATTATGGGGGCATTGTGCGTTGAATGGAAAAACTCAACGCCGCGCTTCGCCTCGATACCAGAGCGAAGAAATGAAAATATAATCGTAAATAAATATTTCACTTCCTCGAGTGCATAAATAAGATCAAAAATTATAACAGATTTTAACTAAAAATCTTACAATTCCCTCTTTTTAACCAGGAAATAATAATTGAAAAAAAACTAAAACCGTTTGAGAAATAAAATTTAAACTATCATATACCACTGAAGCACATGTATAATATACGAATGTACTAATGCACAAATGTACGTCTTGGTATCTAAGATCAATTTTGGCAGAATTTTCAAGTAGTTACGGAGCAAGTACGAGTGCGCCAAGAGGGAACTTTGTTCTATCGCAATTGCATAGCAATTAGGCTTTCAATTAGCTTAGTCTTGTGATAAAGTTGAAATTCAATGCACTGACCAGAACTGCAGCCAGTGATAATACGTTCTGTAATAACCGTTATGCATAGGGTTGTCGCTTTGGTGGTAATATTTTATTTTATATAGTCATATCGTTCTTTGTTAGAGTTTTTTGGTAATATTTGTATGGTTTATAGGTGTTATATATTCTCATGTCTTTCATAGAAAAAGATTGAGATAGTACATGTTTTTAGATATTTGTTAAGAGGTGAAAGGAGTTAATGATGATATTTATACCAAACCTTCACCTTGACAAATAACAAAACTGTGTTGTTAAAATTATCTTGATTTTTCCTACTTAGCAATAATCCTTACTTTTCATTCTTGCTTCATCTTATATTATATCATCGAATCTAAAATAATAATAAAATCATATTTAAACCTTACAATTACCGTTTTTTTGTTATTGACATTTTTTAAAAAAAGAAGAAAAAATCATAAAATTCTATTCACTGCACAGGCAACCCTAATTAAATTGTAATCGAAGTCCGGAATGAAAATTAAATTGATCTAATTTCAGAACTTATTACTAGAACGCTAGAGTCTATAATTGTGTTTTAATCCAATGAGCGTGTGTTGGGTTACAATCGTTTAGCTTATAATAAAATATATATGTCCTTATTATTTTCATATTAAATTTCAAATATTATACTGAGTAAATGATAATTGTATGAATGTAGAAAATTATAAATTTAAATTCTGTTTGAATTTTGTTTTGTTATATGTAGAAAATATTATTATCGAATACTAGACTAGTGTGTTTGCGTGGACTTTAAAAATGTCGCTAACAGGCTGTCTTTAATGCCATTGACTGATATATATATTTATTAAATTATTGTAATTCTCTTTTTAATGAAAAAATAAAAAAATGTACAAAACAATCATAAATTCTTTCTTTTTACTTTGAAATATGCATACTAAGGTCGATATTTACTCGTATGATATTTCCAATATAAAAATAAATTTAAATATAGCATCCGCTGTTACCAGCTCTAATAAACTAGCTGAGAGGACAAAATACAAGTCAGTATACCTATTGAAGCGAACAATAACGATACAAAAGGTTGAGCACGTCTGGATTTATATGAAAGATTTAATGTTCTTAGAAGTTCAGTTGGAAGTAATATTCTGTATAAAATACAAGTTTCTCTTTTATATACATATGTGTCCATAAAAAATATATATTTTTGTCATTTGGCGCAGGGGCACAAAGTGTCACACGTCTGGTCGTGGGTTCGATCCCCACTCGAAGAGATGAAATAATTATTAAATTTATAATTACTTTTCTTCTCAACGCCTCTAGAATTCACGGAAAGTGGGCGAAACGGCGGAAAGTGGAACGGAGTGTCTCAACAGTACGTTCCCTTTGCCTACCCTGCAGTGAGTGGCATACAGCGTGAAGCTGATTTGAATTAACGTGATTTGAGAAGATTTTTCTTATTTTGACAATGTCATAGTGAAAGTTGACTAAACTGTGAAATCTTATTAGATCACTTATAATGGATCTGANTTGGGTTACAATCGTTTAGCTTATAATAAAATATATGTCCTTATTATTTTTATATTAAATTTCAAATTTTATACTGAGTAAATAATAATTATATGAATGTAGAAAATTATAAATTTAAATTCTGTTTGCGTTTTGTTTTGTTATATATAGAAAATGTTATTATACGAATACTAGTCTAGTGTGTTTGCGTGGACTTTAAAAATGTCGCTAACAGGCTGTCTTTAATGCCATCGACGGATATATATATTTTTTAAATTATTGTAATTCTCTTTCTAATGAATTGTTTTACAAATACATATTTTTTAAATATTATAATAAAAAAATGTACAAAACAATCATAAATTCTTTCTTTTTACTTTGAAATATGCATACTAAGCTCGATATTTACTCGTATGATATTTCCAATATAAAAATAAATTTAAATATAGCATTCGCTGATACCAGCTCTAATAAACTAGCTGAGAGGACAAAATACAAGTCAGTATACCTATTGAAGCGAACAATAACGGTACAAAAGGTTGAGCACGTCTGGATTTATATGAAAGATTTAATGTTCTTAGAAGTTCAGTTGGAAGTAATATTCTGTATAAAATACAAGTTTCTCTTTTATATACATATGTGGCCATAAAAAACATATATTTATGTTATTTGGCGCAGGGGCACTAAGTGTGACTGTAAACACGACTGGTAATGGGTTCGATCCCCACTCGAGGAAAATAATTATTTTTTCAAATGTATATTTTCTTTTCTTCTTAATGCCTCTAGAATTCCTAGAAAGTTGACGAAACGGCGTAAAGTGGACCAGAGTATCTCAACACTAGGTTCCCTTTGCCTACCCTGCGGTGTGCGGCATACAGTGTGAAGTTGAATGAACGTGAATTAACGTGATTGAGAAGATTTTTGTTATTTTTTCCACATTTAACAATGTCATTGTCAAAGTTGACTAAACTGTGAGAGAAATATATATATAAATCTTACTACATTACTTATATTGGATGTGAAGGAATAGAATTTTAAAACATAATTCACATAAATAATACAAAATAAAATAAAAATACATTTGAACTTGACCTCAGTCTTTCTTTAATTAATTTAAACATAAAAAAAGATTTTATAGGTCAACTGATCTTCACTTATTGATTTTCAGTGTTTCGTACATTATACTACTTCATTGAATTGTATTTTTAAGTATGTACTAGTAATATTTCATCATAAATATATGCATTTTTTGTATCATAGCATAACAGGGTGAGCAGAAGGAACCTGGGAACCTAGTGTTAAGACGTTTGCGTTTCCGTTCGATTTTTCGCTGAATTCAGAATTGGTACTATTGTGCAATGTAAACGGAAACTTATTTTAATATAACTACCTATCTGAGTACGGATTAAAACCCCCAACCACCACAGTCACTTTACCACTACGCTACGATGGTGTCAAATATGTATATTATTTTAAAAATAATGAGATGTCCCTCATTATTCTACTAGACTTAATTTGTCTATCAATAAATGAAAGAGGTTCATTAAATATTTCTGCATGGGAGACCCCCTTAATTGGAATTGGTGGTAGGGAGTCGACGTCCAAAATACAACGTTACAATGCTGATATAAAATTAAGAATATAATAATCCTCCTAGCTTTGCTGGAGCTTTAGGGTTGGGATGCTTGTATTTGAGAGAAAATATTTGCTAAGATAACCGATAGTTATTGGAATATAATTTGATATAATATATACAAAAAGGACACCAGAAACATATAGAGGCTAGTAGTGACGGAATTTTAAATTTAAAAGTATTTAAGAGGAAATTATGATTATGATCAAAATTCAATATTGGGACCTTCATAGAAAAACTTAAGTAAAATTTAACCTCTAATCCATATACAAGAACTCTTTTATTACTGAACCAATTCTGTTACTGAATAAAGAACTAAATAATTGTACTTGGAAAGCTGTAATTTTACGCATTTTCAAACCTACCTGGGGGATAGCCCTCCCCTACATAGTTCATATTTCAATAAGCGTCTCTTTAATTTAAACTTGTTCAAACGAAACAAAAACGTATGAAAATAAAGATTCACAAAATATTTTTACTAATATATAAGTTTACTTTCTAAAACACACATGCTTTGTTAATAGCAATGATTTCCCTAAAGGATGCCAGCATCAAACTTTTATTGCACCAGGTTCCGAACTAAATGGTCTATAATACGTTAGGTCTTATAACCTGTAGCATAAACGCTATAATGCAGTACAAAATCAACAAGAATGTATGGAGACTAATGGAATTGGTACATCAAATATGCATGTGAAAATGTAAGTCGAACTACTTCATGTGCAGGTATGGTAATTATTTTTTCCTTTTTACCGTCGCTTTATGTAGTGGGAGGGATTTTGTTGTGAAATACCTTAATAAATATTTTGTTACGTTAGAGTGATGTCTAATTTAAAAAAAAATCGGAAAGAAGTGTAGAACGGAGTGTCTCAATACTAAGTTCCCTAATTGCCTTTGATTATCCATCTATGTGAATCAAAATGTATATGTTAAAGTTCAATTGAAAAGAGCATTTACTTGTAATAATCATCCTTTCAGAACTGCGTGGACCCTGGGTCATATCTCAAAAATTACTGAACCGATATTGATGATACTTGGATTAAACATTCCAAGTTGGAATATATCATTTTAATCATGAAGAATCACCTCGATATCAAAATAATAAGTTTCCGAGGAAGATGCTAATTTACTGCTTAGAATTTAAATAATTATTTATCGTGGTAGCGGATTCAAATCCTACTTGTCCCAAATTTTAATACAACTAAAAAAACAGAATCAAGCGACTGGTGTTTTTCATAGTGTTTATATCTGGTTATCTTAAAATATTTCAGTGTAAACCAACCAAACTCCAGAAAAAATCTCTTCAAATAAATCTAAAATAAACATTCAACAGACTTGAGCTATATAAAACAAAAAGGCCAGGACTCTAAGGAAAGGAAGGATCCATTGATTTTGTTAAATGAACTAAGAAATACTCAGTGACCACCGATTTTTCCGAGGTGTAAGTTAACGCCTCAGTTCACTCCAAATCGATATCCTATTTGAGGTTTAGAGCGTGATATATACATTTTTTGGGTATTTATTTATACTAGCTTTTCCCTTTCACTTTATACAATGGTTTTTATATTAAGGAATGTTTTTATGAAAAGTATAAAAGTTCAGAGGGTATATGGCGTAGTGGTACAAGCGTACGATGGTTATGGGTTCAATTTCCACTGATGGGAATGAAAAATTTTGATTTCTTCGCTCTGGTAATAAGGCAAAGCTTGGCGTTGAGTTTTTCCACCTCAATAATTCGGCTAAAAGTGGGAAAGAAAAGAGCCGTAATGGGAACAGAGTGATTTAAGACTGGGTTCCCAGCCCCCCTCTGTCTAACCTCCTATGTGCATATGATACAAAGCATTTTACTATAAGCGCGGTGGGTTTGATTCCGACTCCAGGAAATGAATTATTTTCTTTTCCTTGGTCTCCAAGTAGCAAAAGATGCAAAAAAAATAAAAATCCCATATACCTATGTTATTTAGAAATTATGCAAACAATCCAAACCTATATATTTATGATGACGAAAGCAGAGCAGGCAGAAGCCTTTCGTCATCACAAATAAAGCAGGTATTGGGTAGCAATATCTCATACAAGGTATTGCCTATCAGACCGGAACAAACATCACTACAGTCAATAAGCTTAAATGTTTGATATTCTCTATAGACCGAGGAACTAGGATTTCGATGTAACATTTACTGTTTACAATTGGAAGCGATTTGTCTATATATCTATAGATGTTAGGATTTGGCAAGATATTGCAATGCTTATAAATTATTATTCATAATTTTTGATGACAGTGATTCGTCACTACTTACACCACTTTCTGCTAACGAATAAAATATTTTAACGCTATATTCCCTCTACGTGACGTTGAAAAAAAGATACCTTTACACCGTTGTTCATTTGTTTCTTTTCTTCTGCTTTTTTTTTTGATTAAGTTAATTTATGTTTGTTTTTCTATTTGTGTTTTAGTTAATTAATTTCATTTTTTTATGGAGTAATAGAGTATTAAAATAAAATAAAATAAAATATAAAAAAGCTTGAAATTGCTCGTTTCCTTTTTTAAATATGAGTTTTCATTCAAATGCGATTTGAACTTATATTTATTGAAAGAAAGTGTTCCAATTTTTAGAAGAGCCTACTAAAAGTAATATAATCGATATTAATTTCTATTCAAATTTCCCTACAAATCACAAAAATGAAAATAAAAACCACTTACATTAACTTAATAAGAAGTATATTAACGGATTTTTCAATGAAAAATCACGATAACAATCTGCTGACATCAAATATTTTATGAAACATTTAAGAAGATTAAGATTGTAAGCAAAAATTCCGCTAAAAGAATTCTGCGAGCCATTACTCAGGTGTTTTTTAGTCCGGGCTTATTCAGTAATCAAGGGAATTGGTGCGGAGGACGTGACCGACATCCGTCTAAGGTATAATGTATGAAAAATGTGTGAGGTGTCCCCTGAATTGAAAGTATATAGGGGGACTTTGATCAGGTATTTGTCAACACATTCAAACCGATTTCATGTATTGATTGAATCCTTTCTTTTCAAATTGTAATATTTTTTTGTAGGTTGTCGTGGCGTAGCGGGTTCGATTCCTGCAAGGGGGAATCGATAATATTATTTTTTCACTTTTGCTAACAAGACAAAGAAAATTATACATTGTTTTGGGAAGGGATTGTTTTAACCCTTAATTAGATACCGCTCGTCTAACCTGCTATACGAGGGATATAGTGGAAACTAAAATGTTATAATATTTGTGTGTTCGTCTATGATTAGTTACCAAATACTTAAATTTAACTTACTTCCTCAATTTTAAAAGCGAGATTATATAAAGATATGATACAATAAATAATTATACGAAAAATAATTTAAATTTTAACCAATTTGTGCCAAATTACTACAACCAAAATCACTACAATCAAAATTCAAAATTGCTTTGCAGACTTAAGAAACTAGAGGCAAGAACCAGTCAATATAAAACAAGATATAATTTAAAAGGAAAATGTAATATCGAAAGCTATTATAGAATAAGCGTTTATTCGAATCGTTCTGGATTTTGGTCTTGCTATGTAATAGGTTGCCTCGACCGTCGACCGCCGTTATACAATTCGTTTAACACCGAGTAATATCTTAACTTTGTGGTATCTGATATTAAGGAACAATGGGTAGTTTCTTGTAAGAACGTTACTTCGGTATAGATGTTTTACTTAATATGGTGCTAAGAAAGTGTTTATTTGGGTCTAAGTTTTGGGGTTGTTCTTGGTTGTTACTTATAGGCGTTTTATACATCTTCTTCTATATATATAAAATCGAAAGGTCACTCACTCATCACGAAATCTCAGAAACTACATGTGCTAGGAATCTCAAATTTTGCATGGGAGTTACTTATAGGACGTAGATGCTCGCTAAGACGGGAATTTGCAATATTCGACTTCTAAGGGGTTGTTTTTGGGGTTGAAAATTTGTTTGAAACTTCGTTACTACAAATAATAGGAGTCGAAATTTTGCAGGGACGTCACTTATAGGACTGTAGGTACTCATGGAGACGGAATTAATAATAAAGTAGTTCACGCAGGCGAAGCCGCGGGCGGGCGGCTAGTTTCTTATATAGTAGAGTACAGTTATTACAGTTCTTAGTTTTAGTACAGTATTTGACTGTAAATACTGTGGTTAGTTCGATCTTCGTTGGAGTCCAGCAAGACACACGGGGCGAGCGTGACGTTGAGTTCCACTACTAAGATTAGGTACTTAAGTAACCTAAAATGAAAGTCGAAAAGAACAAGAATGGTTCATAAATTACTTCAGCTAAACTGAAAAAAATGTAAAAGATTTTAAAAATTTCACTATTTTCAGAAAATAATCACTCTAGTTTCTTATAAAATAAAATTGGTTGTTTAAAAAAAACGTCCTAAGTCAATAACATTCTATATAGGTATTCAGAAACGTATATAAATTTGATAACCGATCTAACCACAACGTTACGCTCAGTGGTTCTTGTAGGTAGTTCGAACGTTCCTTGTAAATGAAACTAGATAGTCTGCGGTCCACTTGAAGTGAATTTCAATAAAAGTTTGGTAAAATTGCCTAGAATTAAGAGAACCATTGTTCCAAATAATTGCTAAAACAGTCTGGATGCAAAAAGCAGCAAAATGAAGATTACAAAATTCTTTCAAAATATTGCACTATTTTGTTGACAACTACAGTAAGAATAAAATGTTATCTTTGACACGAGTTTTTACTTGTGGTTTTGCCAGCGTGGTCAAATAGTAATGACTATGACACATGACATTCTAGGTGCACGAAGTAACTATGGCTATATATAATATTTGATATTACCTAGAAAAATTATCTACAATTTCCAAATAAAAAAAAAATATTCTCGCTCTCCCCTCCCCACTCCCTTCAGATTTTGGTGGAAACTGGTGTCCGGGACCCCTGTTGTGTCCGGGATACAGCGAATTGAACCTGATAAAAAAACTTACAAAAATGGAATGGAATGGAATAACAGAATAAATGATTGAATGTTAATATAAAATACAAAGTCACTTGCATATGCGGAACACCGACATGCACAAAGGGTGGTAAATTGGAAACGTCGCGACGACACGCCGACGTACCAGTATTATTTGTTGCTACGGATGCAATGGCACAAACGAAAAGATGTGACTAGAGCAGCGCGGCTGTTGGGGAAAACTATTTGAAATATTACTTTTATGGTGAAAGTTGATGCTACATAACATCAACCCACTAAGGTAGAGTAGAGAAGTGTTCTGACACTTACTCATCTTTTTATCTTAGAATTTTTAGGTTAGTGTAAATGTAAATTGTGTCTTATAATACTATCTTTTATTATAAAAAACAGGTCAAGTGCGAGTGTGACGCGCATAGCGAGGGTTCCGTACCAGTTTCAAGATTGTATGTTAACGGAAAATATAAAGGCAACTTGAAAAATCTGTCTCACACAGGTTTTCAGATTCACGCTGTATTCCACGTATGGTAGGGTAAGCAGAGGGAGCCTGGGAAGCTAGTGTTAATATACTTTGTTCCTATTAAGATATTTTCGATTCCAACTTTCTGTCGAATTCTCAAATTCGAAAGGCATTGCATATTGAGTAGCGGAGCTCAACGCCGCGCTTTAACTCGTTGCCAGAACGAGGAAATTAAAGTATTAAACATTTTATTTCCTTGAAGGGGAATCGAACCTACAACCTGTAGCGTTTCCTGTGCGCGACGACTGGCCTCATACCATACAAAATTACACATAATCCTGAAAAGACGCTAATTCCCATACAAAAAAACCACGTTTACTTTGCGCTACACGAACTTGAGTCCTGCTTTCAAACATCATTCCATTGTTCATCTTAACCGACGCGGAAAAAGGAGTTTGTACAGGTTAGACCGTAAATTAAAGCGTTTTTGTTTATTAATCACCTTTCGTATTTAGCGAAACGGAAATCCTTCTGAAACACGTTTTTTTGTTTATTTGAATTCCATTTGATGTTTACGAATTTTGATGATATTTCATTTGTCATACATTTTTTTGGTTGGTTATTATTCTTCTGATTTTAGGGTAATATATTGTCCGAGGCCATCTTGGCGCAGTGGCATATCTACCATCGGCCGACAGCGTTTGATTGTAAACGCGACGGTCGTAGGTTCGATAAAAAAAATACAAATACTATAGACTATATCTTCGTTTAGCACAGATAAATTTGTAGTTTATTTAATCCTGAGTTTAGGTACTTTAATATTTATTTACATAGGTTTATGAGCATTTAGTAGGAGAGCTCTCGTAAGCGACTAGAGCAAGAAAATGAAATATATTCCCCGAGAAATCGAACCCACCATCCTCGCGTTTACAGCTGGGACCTTTTGGAGTAACGAGATTGTATTTTCGAATATTACTATTATTTCCATTGTCCTGTAATACCTAATTAATAATTCTGGCAACTTCATTAAAATATAACTTAATAGACGTCTAAATGTAACGGTTCAAATAAGCCTTAATTAATTTCTGTCGAACATATAATATTGTAATACAAATTTCTGATGATATTGCTAATTTAGTTTCATGATAATTTTGGTATACATCATATAATGTGCTTGCATTTGGCATATATATTTTGTAAGCTGTTTCATATTATTATAAAAATCAGCTTCACGCTGTTGCCCAGACACATCAAAGAAGGCAGAGGGAACCTAGTGTTAAAACACTCCTTTCCCTATTTTCTGCCGAATTGCAAAGAGAACCTAGAAACCTATTTTATATATTAAGACACTTCCGTCCCCTACGTTCCGCCAAATTCTCGAGGCACTGTTGATGGGTGGAAATGAACGCCACCCCTTGCCTCGTTACCAAAGCAAGGAAATGAAAATATTTTATTTCCCCGGGTGGGAATCCAACTCAATATCATTATGCTTACTGTCGCTTGTTTGTGCTTCTACGCCACTACGACATTCAATAAGAAAAGTATGTTAATATTTAAATTATTTCTTTTTACCGCTTTTGGGAAGACAATGTTCAACTTCAATTCTATAAAACATACACTATGACATTTATTTTCCATAAAAGACACTAAAAAAACATACATAAACCCTCATTTGACTCACATTCCTTTCTAAACAACCATATAGATAAAACTAATAGCTTTATCTTCGTATATTTGATAGCGTTTAGAGGAAAATAACCTAACTATTATGTTTAATGGAGGGTCGCCCTTCAAATTTGGTGTTTAGGGGCTGTCACAGGGGTCGTAATGTAGACACGTTACTTGTAATCAGTTCGGTGGTTAACGGTTTGTTAGTGCCTAATTGATTAATTTTATCAATGGGTAAATTGTATGGGTTTCAATAGTATTATATATGTATGTATGTATGTATGTATGTATTGTGGTCGATTGATCGTCTTAGACTTGAGCCTCTTCAGCCCCTTGGTTGCCATGTTGGTATAGATCCTGTTGCATAATTTTTTTCATACATTTTTCTAAAATATTTGTCCTTCCCAGATGCGGAATAAATAACTCTAAAAAAATGTTAAAAATGTCCTACCTTCGAATTGAGTAGCTTTTAGTTTACACCATCAGCTCCTGTAAAATACTGCTATATTATATTTTATTACCATAACATGAAAAAAAAACTTGGAACTATGTTCCAAAGAAGGGAGTGTCTTATCTCTAGATTCCCTGTACCTATCCTGCTATATGAAGAATGCGGAAAAATTACCACATTGAAATCGATTTCTATTTGACCTCGACGAAATCTTGATACCTTTGTTACCTTTGCTGCGTATACCAAGCAGTTTCACTGATTAAATTGCCTTATAAACTGAAGTTTGCTTTTAAAGTAAATAACTACTACAGTAGAAATCTATTTATAGAATAAATATAATACAAGCATTTTCTTAGAATAAGCTTCTTCAATTTTTACGACTAAATAAAACTATATTTAACTGACGTAGGTATATCGTAAATTTCTATTCNTAAAATCTGCTAAGTTTCAATTTTTAAAGTTTCAATTTAATTAAATATTGATTAACGCGACAAGCTTTTATGATCATATAAATTGTGTACAATGAGGTTATGAGTTGATAGTTAAAATTTAAAAGACAAATTTTATTTTCTCCTTTTTAGGGCTTTTAAATAAAAGCTTTTTCTAAAAATAATTTTTTGCTTATAATTTATTTGGTTGGTTATTATTCTTCTCATTTTAGGGTAATATATTGTCATGTTCATTCGAGACCATCTTGGCGCAGTGGCATATCTCACATAGGCCGACAGCGTAAGATTGTACACGCGACGGTCGTAGGTTCGATAAAAAAAAACAAATACTACAGATTTCATGGGACTATATCTTCGTTTACAACAGATAAATTTATAGTTTATTTAATCCTGAGTTTATGAGCATTTAGTAGGAGAGCTCTCGTAAGCGACTAGAGCAAGAAAATGAAATATATTCCCCGAAAAATCGAACCCACAATCATCGTGTTTACAGCTGTGACCTTTTGGAGTAACGAGATTGTATTTTCAAATATTACAATTATTTCCATTGTCCTGTAATACCTAATTAATAATTCTGGCAACTTCATTAAAATATAACTTAATAGACGTCTAAATGTAACGGTTCAAATAAGCCTTAATTAATTTCTGTCGAACATATAATTATATTGTAATACAAATTTCTGATGATATTGCTAATTTAGTTTCATGATAATTTTGGTATACATCATATAATGTGCTTGCATTTGGCATATATATTTTGTAAGCTGTTTCATATTATTATAAAAATCAGCTTCACGCTGTTGCCCAGACACATCAAAGAAGGCAGAGGGAACCTAGTGTTAAAACACTCCTTTCCCTATTTTCTGCCGAATTGCAAAGAGAACCTAGAAACCTATTTTATATATTAAGACACTTCCGTCCCCTACGTTCCGCCAAATTCTCGAGGCACTGTTGATGGGTGGAAATGAACGCCACCCCTTGCCTCGTTACCAAAGCAAGGAAATGAAAATATTTTATTTCCCCGGGTGGGAATCCAACTCAATATCATTATGCTTACTGTCGCTTGTTTGTGCTTCTACGCCACTACGACATTCAATAAGAAAAGTATGTTAATATTTAAATTATTTCTTTTTACCGCTTTTGGGAAGACAATGTTCAACTTCAATTCTATAAAACATACACTATGACATTTATTTTCCATAAAAGACACTAAAAAAACATACATAAACCCTCATTTGACTCACATTCCTTTCTAAACAACCATATAGATAAAACTAATAGCTTTATCTTCGTATATTTGATAGCGTTTAGAGGAAAATAACCTAACTATTATGTTTAATGGAGGGTCGCCCTTCAAATTTGGTGTTTAGGGGCTGTCACAGGGGTCGTAATGTAGACACGTTACTTGTAATCAGTTCGGTGGTTAACGGTTTGTTAGTGCCTAATTGATTAATTTTATCAATGGGTAAATTGTATGGGTTTCAATAATATTATATATGTATGTATGTATGTATGTATGTATTGTGGTCGATTGATCGTCTTAGACTTGAGCCTCTTCAGCCCCTTGGTTGCCATGTTGGTATAGATCCTGTTGCATAATTTTTTTCATACATTTTTCTAAAATATTTGTCCTTCCCAGATGCGGAATAAATAACTCTAAAAAAATGTTAAAAATGTCCTACCTTCGAATTGAGTAGCTTTTAGTTTACACCATCAGCTCCTGTAAAATACTGCTATATTATATTTTATTACCATAACATGAAAAAAAAACTTGGAACTATGTTCCAAAGAAGGGAGTGTCTTATCTCTAGATTCCCTGTACCTATCCTGCTATATGAAGAATGCGGAAAAATTACCACATTGAAATCGATTTCTATTTGACCTCGACGAAATCTTGATACCTTTGTTACCTTTGCTGCGTATACCAAGCAGTTTCACTGATTAAATTGCCTTATAAACTGAAGTTTGCTTTTAAAGTAAATAACTACTACAGTAGAAATCTATTTATAGAATAAATATAATACAAGCATTTTCTTAGAATAAGCTTCTTCAATTTTTACGACTAAATAAAACTATATTTAACTGACGTAGGTATATCGTAAATTTCTATTCTATAATTACAGATTTCGAAATTGATGTATCGAATACATTGATTTTTTTAAAACACAAATAACATGCACAGACAGATATTAGGAATAATAAAAGTAATAAAATTTAATAATGAAGAACCAGATTTAACTATTAACGTAATAGCCTTAGTTTTAAGTAACGGTTTAAAGAAACAAGATTTTAAATAAAAATAATATTAAGAAAAAGGACACGGATTAGGTGTCTAAAGCCTTATTGGCCTCTAAGATGTAAAATTAATAAAGTTTCGGCAAATTCTCTCTTAGGGCATAGGGTAGGGTGGCACACCAATACTCACTAACCTACTTATATTCGAAATTTCTATTTTTTTTCTTTTTTTAAACATTATAATAATCTTTTATAATTTGTTCAAAATATCTAATTTGAAAACACTCTCCTATCCAATTTGAATCGATATTGGAAATTGCTTTAGCCGTNGTATTATTATAAAAATCAGCTTCACGCTGTATCCCAGACACATCAAAGAAGGCAGAGGGAACCTAGTGTTAAGACACTCCGTTCCCCTATTTTCAGCCGAATTCTAGAGGTCTTGAAGTTTTTATATATAAGTAGTATTATAGTAAAAGGTTTTAGTTTAATATACATCGATGAGAAGGTACTTTTGATATTAGGTTTTTTAACTTCATGCTTTATTCCGCACATAGCAGGATGTGCAGAGAGAATCTAGAAACCTATTTTATATATTAATACACTTCCATCCCCTACTAAAGCAAGGAAATGAAAATATTTTATTTCCCCGGGTGGGAATCCAACTCAATATCACTTCGCTTGCTTGTGCTACTGCGCCACTATGACATTTAATAAGAAAAATATGTTAATATTTAAATTATTTCTTTTTACCGCTTTTGGGAAGACAAAGTTTATCTTCAATTCTATAAAACATACACTACGATATTTATTTTTCATAAAAGACACTAAAAACATACATAATACCCTAATTTTCCTCACATTCCTTTCTAAACAACCATATAGATAAAACTAATAGCTTTATCTTCGTATATTTGATAGCGTTTAGAGGAAAATAACCTAACTATTATGTTTAATGGAGGGTCGCCCTTCAAATTTGGTGTTTAGGGGCTGTCACAGGGGTAATGTAGACACGTTACTTGTAATCAGTTCGGTGGTTAACGGTTTGTTAGTGCCTAATTGATTAATTTTATCAATGGGTAAATTGTATGGGTTTCAATAGTATTATATATGTATGTATATATAGATATAGCCTATTTAATATTATAATAGATAACTATAGTGTACTTACTCAAAATTAAAAAAAAATATCAATAAATGTTCCCAAATCAATCCCAATCCCAAATCTGACACCGTACCTCTTGGAATCCGTCAAAGAACGCCTTAAAGAACTTCTTAGTGGTCGATTGATCGTCTTGGACTTGAGCCTCTTCAGCCCCTTGGTTGCCATGTTGGTATAGATCCTGTTGCATAATTTTTTCATACATTTTTCTAAAATATTTTTCCTTCCCAGATGCGGAATAAATAACTCTAAAAAAATGTTAAAAATGTCCCTTCGAACCTTCCTTCGAATTGAGAAGCTTTTAGTTTACACCATCAGCTCCTGTAAAATACTGCTATATTATATTTTATTACCATAACATGAAAAAAAACTTGGAACTATGGTATACAAAAAAAGCACGACGTTAAGTTCCAAAGAAGGGAGTGTCTGAACTCTAGATTCCCTGTACCTGTGAAAAATTACCACATTGAAATCGATTTCTATTTGACCTCGACGAAATCTTGATACCTTTGTTACCTTTGCTGCGTATTCCAAGCAGTTTCACTGATTAAATTGCCTTATAAACTGAAGTTTGCCTTTAAAGTAAATTACTACTACAGTAGAAATCTATTTATAGAATAAATATAATACAAGCATTTTCTTAGAATAAACTTCTTCAATTTTTACGACTAAATAAAACTATATTTAACTGACATAGGTATATCGTAAATTTCTATTTTATAATTACAGATTTCGAAATTGATGTATCGAATACTTACTACTACTATAATACATTTTTTAAAACAAAATAACTTGCACAGACAGATGTTAGGAATAATAAAAGTAAAAAAATTAATAATGAAAAACCAGATTTAACTATTAATGTAATAATAGCCTTAGTTTTAAGTAACGGTTTAAAGAAACCAGATTTTAAATAAAAATAATATTAAGAAAAAGGACACGGACTAGGTGTCTAAAGCCTTATTGGCCTCTAAGATGTAAAATTAATAAAGTTTCGGCAAATTCTCTCTTAGGGTATAGGGTAGGGTGGCACACCAATACTCACTAACCTACCTATATTCCAAATTTCTATTTTTTTTTTCGTTTTTTAAACACTATAATAGTCTTTTATAATTTGTTAAAAATATCTAATTTGAAAACACTCTCCTATCCAATTTGAATCGATATTGGAAATTGCTTTAGCCGTCTAAACCGCAACCACAAATAATCAAATAACTAACACCTACACACCACATATGTATAATAAGACCTTATTGGCCTAGTGGGTGCTTTATACGGCTTTGGTTTTTGGGAAATAGGAGTCAAATTTCATCGTCCTAATATAATCGCGATAGTTGTGAGTTCGATTGCCACTTGGGTGAAAAAAAATAAAATATGAAATATAAAAAAACTAAAACGATCCCACACTTACATTCCATCCACATACCATCCATACACAAAAGACCGTGCAAAGTGGAGTAGGTTGAATAGGAGGGCAGACCCTGGCAATAGCCGGGATTAATGCCAGGAGGAAGAAGACCATCCATCCCACATCATTTTAACCGACTTCTGTAAGAAAAGGATGTTATCATTTCGACTGTTATCAATTTTTTTTTCAAAAAACATACAGAGAAAATAAAATAAAAAACTACAGAATAAAAAAGCGTCTCACTCGTACCGAAGAAATCGTAATTTATAAAATGTATTCAACAAAAGGAAAAACAACGACGCGTTAAGAAATTCCCAAGTCCGGTTGAAATAAAGCTATGAATACCAAACTAGGAAGCGGGGTACTGACTATTCAGAAATAAAGGGAAATATTTGATCACGAACTTCAAATTTCTGGTATCGTGGCCATTATGGATATGGAAATTTAGCTTTTACTGCTTAAGTAGTAGAGTCGTTGGAACTTGATACTTGACAACCAATACATTTTAATATGTCCAATTAGCATTCAAGTCTCAAAACGATGTTAGTTCATCTATACCGTTTTACCAAATTGCCTGAAGTTTCGTTTTTTAAATTGTTATAAAATACCACGAAAAGACGAAATTAGATAAATATTCGTCGTTTCTTTGTCTTTTTCTCTTTGTGATTATTTTTTTATTTATTAAAATAATATATTACAGTATATATATAAAACAAAGAGTTGAAGACATAGTCACTTATCACTTGATTCCCACACTAGAACCAAAAATATGAGAAACGAAAGGGAAACTTTGATTTATCCTTTTTAAATGTATTTATATAGAAAATATTTTTAGAAGAATAGTACAAAAAACTTAATAGAGTTAAGTAATTTGAAACTACAATTTGATGAAAATTAAAGATGATCCCAATAAACATAATAAAGTATTAATAATAAGAAAAACAAAACAAGATAAATGAATTAAGATATCCATACCTAAAGTAAATATATAGTTAGAAAAATAAAACGATATTAAAGTAAACAATACTCAATTACATCACAAGCTCAAGTTCAAACGATACAAAATCAAAACAAACCAATATTGACTTAACAATGTTCCAAATAAACAACTGTAATGAAATACTTTATAAATGTGTCTGTATAGGGCTTAACAAAGATTTTGGGATTGATGAGTTTTTATGACGGATCTCTACAAAAATATTTATAATTGGTTGCCAAAAATATTTATAATTGGTTGCCGCCCGCGACTTCACCTGCCTGAACCTAAAAAATATTTCTATATTCCTTACATTTACTCTCTGCTGTCACTGAACCTTAACTTAGAGCTAAAATTCCCCAGAGTGAAAACTGAAGTTCCAACCAATCCGTTTACATTCAGGCGTTCTGCTACTGTCGAATTGATATTGTAAATATATACTGTGTTGGGTTTCACTTTCATGTAAAAAGTACTGAAGTAACATAGCTTATACATTAGAATGATATAGAGGCTACAATTTATGCAAGAAAAATATAATTTTGCTATAATTTAATAGTAATTTTAAACAAATAAAGCCGTGCCTGTGTCGCTATTTATATAGATAAATATGTATGCGAAGGAAGTACCGCGTCATTAGCATCTTAGCGATAGTTTATTTTGTCTGCAACAGTATATGACTGTTAACACGATGGTTGTGAGTTCGATATCTGCTCGGCGAAGTTAGTTATATTATTTCTCTGCTCTAATAAGAGAAAGTTGGGAAAGTGAAGAATGGAGTGTCTTAACATTATATTCCTTACGCCTGTGCTTTACAGGATAAAGCGTTGGACTCAAAAAAATGTGTTTACGACTACTGAATTGTTATTTTACATATTCATACATTTTCATTTTTTGTGATGAATTGGATTCCATTATTTTTTGCGACATTTCGCATATGGAAACCTCATTGCTTGTTGCCATTAATAGAATATGAATAATTTGATTCATATGTACAAAAATATAAAGAAAAAAAAAATATAATTTAGCCATATATGCAGCGACGATATACCTACTGTAATTTAAATAAGAATGTCTTTGATCATTGAAATATGTTAGGGGATAGATGTTTAAAATTGATTCTAAGTTACTAAAGTAGTAACAAACATATTATATAAATTGAAAATTAATTTCTTTATGTTTTCTTTTCTTGTAGCATCATACACTCAAGGTAGACAGGAGGAACCCGGGAACCTACTGTTAAGACACTCCGTACCCATTAGTTCCCGTTAATTTTTATTATTACTAACATTTATTAAGTCCACTAAAACTATTAAAAAAATTGAAATTATAATGAATAGAAAACTATTCTATTATAACAAATTTCCAGAAACAGAAAATTGAGATGGTACAACATAAATGATGACAGCAGACCAAATCTCAGCTTTCAGCACTAACAATACATTGTTCAGAAAATATCGAAATCCACATCCACATCCACATCCTCACATGGATATACAAGTACATGGTGTTCACAAAACGAAATGTTAACAATTTAACCGAAATTCATCAACATGATTCTACGATTCAGGGAGCTACGAACAATGAATCAATATTCTAGTGTAACGAACCGTACGTGTGCAAATTGTAATATCCTCTCGAGCACAGATGGTGACGGTCTCAAGTCAACTGATTAACGTCCTATTTCGGTTTTGGATACGCAGAACGCACTTACACTTAGTTAAGTACTTGTTGAGTTTAATTCTCATTCGGTTGGTGAATTTCAGCGGTATTATTATCTAGTGAGAATTTCTAATAAATCAAATTCTAAATATTATTTATTCAAATAGAGTATTGTAAGAACTTATGAATCGTCGACCTACCACCGCCTTGGAAGGCAGTTCTGCTGAGAGGAGACAGGAAAAATTTAAAGTAAATGATAATATTAAATATTTAATTTCATTCAGTATGAATCGAGCCCACAGCCTGTCTGGCTTATAGTCGCAAGTGTCCTGTGGCACCATTGGCCTTCATCAACGAAGAAAATATTAATTCTGAGTAATATGTACGGGTACATAATCCACGAAAATGAAGTATCTCCAATCAAAATGCCATTCACCTTTACTCTACCGTGTTTCGAATTCACTCCAAGTTCGTTTTAAATTAAAACAAAAAATACTCTTTAAGTACCAGAGATGTAAATTACCGAAATCTTCGTTGGATTTGAGCCAAGTCAGTATGAAGGGCTATTGCATAATGCAAGAGCTCCTCGAACGTTCTTTTGGTAGCTTACTATTTCGTGCTGTGAACCGTATTCAGCATCACGATTTGTAATAAACAGAATTTGATATCCTACAGATTTTACAGAATTTACTGGCTATCCAGTTTCTTAATAACTTTCGTCTTGAAATGTTGGTATGCTCAGTAAGTGTCCTTTTAACAATATAATAAAAGTTATAATATATCTTTTATTATTTAAATTAATAAAACAGTGAAATTTAATAATTTGTTCTGAACTCAGAATAAGAAATATTAATTGAAATTTGATAAAACTTCGTATAAAGGATAAGACGATTAAGTCTTAATAATAGATCAGAACCAAAATGAAACAATACACACAAAAAAATATTTTAATACAAAAGAATTATTAAAGAAAGTTAATGGAACGTAGATAACACAATTACGTCCAAAATGTAAAGTAATGGACGAAAAGTGGAATTTCTTAGGCCCTTTAGATTAATACTTTTAGGCGCGTTATGAATTTTCTTACAAAATGAATACAGATTATGAACTGTACAACTGTACGTCTCGATCTTATATTAAAAAGCGAAATTGCATTTCCTCGTTCTTTGTTCTGATTTTGGGTTTTCTATACAATTTTCAATATTGTTACTGTTGACTGTTCTAGTATATTGTTCAGAAAGTATTTTACTTTGTCTTGACCTATATATATTATAGATTTCATTTTAACTGTTTTATCACTCATTATATTCCGATATTTACACATTATAGTTGAAAATATCAAATATGGCATAAATTTACTATATTGGTTAAATGAAATATTTAACGAAAAATAAATATATTTTTAAAGTTTCACATTGTGTCCCGCTTAGAGGGTAGAGGGAACCTGGGTTAAGACATTCCGTACCAAAATCTTGAGGAATTGCGTGTTGAATTGCATTTTGGCAAAACTCGCCACAACGCCTTGCCTCATCACCAGAATGAGGAAATGAAAATGTTAAATATTTAATTCACCTGAGTGGTGATTGAACCTACAACCGCCGCGTTTACAAGCTTGTGTCCATGCACCACAACGACCTCTATAAAACATATTACTTATCTAAAATAACAATTGACCTCAAGAGGTCCGCATCAAGAATATCTAAAGTCTGACAACTAATTGCAAATTATTACAAAATACATTTTATTTTATACACAACTCTGTATAATGAACAGGCTAAGATCTGGCAGAAACATTTTGGTCTTCAGCCGTTATAATAATTCAATTAGAATTATAGTTATATTGTCCTATATATCTTTATGCTTTTTCCCGCACAGCAGGCTAGACAGAGGGAAACTAGTATTAGCTCTCCGTTCTCCATCTTTCAACCACTTTTTGACATTGCGTTTTGAGTCGTGGCTCAACGCCACTCAACTCAACGCTGCAATGTTTTTTGATGAAATATATATAAATTTTCACTCATAGGATTTCTCCCTTTATTTGTATTGTAAGTTCTCACTTCGTGCCAAATTTCATAGCTGTAAGTGGACGGGAAGTACCCTACAGGTTTTGATTACGCGGCGAATTTACATATTTGCATGCAAAATGCGGCAAAATCGATGCATAAATGCGCGTATCTTTTGATTGCGTTAGCTTAGAAGCATTATTTTTTTCTTTACTTCAAAGGACAATAAAGCTAAATATTGTATATTATATTCAATTTGATATCTTTAAGGGATCTCGAGATAAATAGTTTTGGCAGATGGAGAACAAAATGATTCTCTAAAAGTTCCGTTTTTACAGTTAAAGTTCCGTTTTTAAAGTTCCGTCTTTGTTTTGTTATTTTGAAATATGAAACCCTAAAAACTAATAATTTAGTAGTTTGTAAAAAAACTAATAGTTTAGTACTGAAACCTATGTATGGCATATAGATGACATACAAATAAAAAATCCACGTAGATCTAGGTAAGCATAGCGTGAAAAATGAATAAGCGCAGAAGTTTTTTACCCAGAGCAAATCCCGATACTGAAAAACGTTTCCATTAACATTGTATAGGATCGAAGCCTAAAAAATTGGAATGTTTTCAAACATTCGTACGCCACAAAGTTATTGGTATTCTACGGTACAAAGTGTACGATTTTTTAATATCGTTCCTTTGAACCTGGACAGAACAATATTAATCTATTATTTTTCTTTTACATTTCGACGTAATATGTCGTTAATATGTCTTTCTGATCACTATTTTATAGAGAACAAAGCAATGATATATGCGCTGTCATTCAGAATTTTATTTATTAATTTTAAGTTTACTCCAGAATTTCATTCCAATGCAGGGCAGCAAAAATTAATTTAAAAGCGTAATTATATTTTATTTTCATGTATTATATGGAATAATCACAAAGAAATACCGCCTGTTTTGGAAATGTAGAGACCATTGGGTGAGAAATATTTCTGGTTAATTCCACAAAAAGTAGGTAGTTCCTAAAAATTCCTNTCGTACGCCACAAAGTTATTGGTATTCTACGGTACAAAGTGTACGATTTTTTAATATCGTTCCTTTGAACCTGGACAGAACAATATTAATCTATTATTTTTCTTTTACATTTCGACGTAATATGTCGTTAATATGTCTTTCTGATCACTATTTTATAGAGAACAAAGCAATGATATATGCGCTGTCATTCAGAATTTTATTTATTAATTTTAAGTTTACTCCAGAATTTCATTCCAATGCAGGGCAGCAAAATTAAAAGCTAAATAAATTTAAATCCTCATATATTATATGGAATAATCACAAAATGCGTTAATAAAAAAAGTTAAAAAAATGCAAAACCAAGCTAAAACATGACGATACTATTAAAAAATCTAAAAATTATATTATATATACAAAAGAAACAAACTTTAATTATAAATGCTAATTAATTATCCCAAACAAAACAAAGGTTTTATCGACGTTGTTTAAACACTGCTTTGGCAAAGGTCATAATTTCGTACTACCATCGACTTGTGATTCATTAACGTTGTTATGATCCCCGATAACGGTCTGCAACGGTCCGGTAAGAAAATGTATCGCAGTGATTTATTAATGTTTATATTATTCGGAGGCTTTATTTTAACTCGTTTTCTTTTAAATATGAATTCTCCTATTGTGTTATATTATTTCTTTTTTACCGTACTTTGGCGTAGTGGTTTGTGCTCAACTGGCACGCTAGGAACACCATAATCAAAGAGTTAAATTAAATTATATCAAATCAGCTTCACTCTGTATCCCGCTCACAGCAGGGTAGGAAGAGGGACCTAGGGATAAGACAACCCGTTCCCCACTTTTTGCCGAGTCTTGGAGATCTAAATATAAATAAATATTTCATTTCTTCGCATGGGGATCGAACCCACAATTATTGTGTTACGACGGCCTCATATACTTGTGTATGTTAAAATCATTTTATTGTTGAATTCCTCTTATGTAACAAAGAATGAGAACATTTAATTAATAGCTATACATACAAAATGCTAATTAAAGAAGCAATACTGCTTTTGCCAACGACGCTTGAACTTACAAAGAGTCCGGAGTTTTAATTTAGAATATAGAATCTTGTTAACGATTACGAAAAAAGCTTTGAATGGATGAATAATTTTAAAGTGTGTACACATTTTAAAAATTTTATGTTAATTAAATATACATATATGACGGCGCGCTGCTATGTATTAGTTTTAATTATAATTTCGCTATTATTACATTTCGATTTTAATTGATTTATGTAATGGATTATATTAGAAGAATATTTAACATGGAGCGGGTAGCCCCGAATAGGGTAGTAGGTGTAGCCACGAATAATAGCAGATGTCATTGGTTGACAGCTATGGCGTGAGATATTCGCCAACTAACCTATTGGCTCCTAATGTATTGTAATTTTGTTAATCTTGAGAGATTTATTGTAAAACTGTTATGTAAACGAGTAATAAGACATTGTAGAATATAAGTGTGACTTTTATTTAAACATCTCTGTTGCTACAACGCCCACAAATGAATAGTGAGAGCCAAGACCGCTATGAGGCCCCTTCTGATGCTTCTACAAATAAAAAAATTAAAAAATCTTCTATAAATTTTAATGTTATGGATTTAACTCCTTGCGGCGTTGAGTTACGCCACTCAATATTTACTACCTCGATTCAGCGGAAAGTGACGTTATTCCACAATGGCTCATGTATTTTTATTTATGTAGGTAATTTATAACTATGTTACCTTACGTCTAATATACATTTATACTGACAACGTGAGGTATAACTGGGACAGTAATAACGCGGCACTTCCTGCGTCCATATATTTATGTATATACCATAATTCCTATATAATAATATTATTTTGACGATGTACTGTACATATTGAAGAACTACGATTTTTTTTCGCAAAAAAAAAACGTAGTGTTAGGACATACATGCTCCTCGTTTTCCGCCCAACTTTCGAACTTTCGATTCATGTTTTATTACCAAAGCAACAAAATAATTAATTCTTTCGAATGGCAATCGAACCTACAACTAAACAATTGTTGCTTAAATACCATCATGTCGTTAAATACAATCTTCACACTGTACACTGAATCAGAGAAACGATCACCCAGCAATATTTTGCGGCACGTTGCCCAAACACCAAACACCACGTCGAGAAATGAAATACGGATTTTCGAATATTTGACGTAGACAATGTATAGACAGGCCACAATTTACGTTTACGCTATGTCACATTCGAAAGCTACAGTCTGCTTAAATTGAATTTATTATAGGAGTTTAAGAATAGTGTTTATGTAATAAATATCCTTTTTGAGAAGTTTGTCCTCTAGCACTAGATATATCTTCTTCTAAACTTCACTTATACGTATATTACGCGAAACTCTACGCCGAATTTGTAATATATGTATTTAAATTTATTAAAAAAAAATACAGGGACCTTTTATTTTAATGTCAAATTTTCTACTAATGATATTAAAAATTAAGTTTTTTTAGCTTAATCCGCACACAGCAGGGTAGGCAGAGAAAGAGTAGTGATAAGACACTCCAGTCTCCANATATATGACGGCGCGCTGCTATGTATTAGTTTTAATTATAATTTCGCTATTATTACATTTCGATTTTAATTGATTTATGTAATGGATTATATTAGAAGAATATTTAACATGGAGCGGGTAGCCCCGAATAGGGTAGTAGGTGTAGCCACGAATAATAGCAGATGTCATTGGTTGACAGCTATGGCGTGAGATATTCGCCAACTAACCTATTGGCTCCTAATGTATTGTAATTTTGTTAATCTTGAGAGATTTATTGTAAAACTGTTATGTAAACGAGTAATAAGACATTGTAGAATATAAGTGTGACTTTTATTTAAACATCTCTGTTGCTACAACGCCCACAAATGAATAGTGAGAGCCAAGACCGCTATGAGGCCCCTTCTGATGCTTCTACAAATAAAAAAATTAAAAAATCTTCTATAAATTTTAATGTTATGGATTTAACTCCTTGCGGCGTTGAGTTACGCCACTCAATATTTACTACCTCGATTCAGCGGAAAGTGACGTTATTCCACAATGGCTCATGTATTTTTATTTATGTAGGTAATTTATAACTATGTTACCTTACGTCTAATATACATTTATACTGACAACGTGAGGTATAACTGGGACAGTAATAACGCGGCACTTCCTGCGTCCATATATTTATGTATATACCATAATTCCTATATAATAATATTATTTTGACGATGTACTGTACATATTGAAGAACTACGATTTTTTTTCGCAAAAAAAAAAACGTAGTGTTAGGACATACATGTTCCTCGTTTTCCGCCCAACTTTCGAACTTTCGATTCATGTTTTATTACCAAAGCAACACAATAATTAATTCTTCCGAATGGCAATCGAACCTACAACTAAACAATTGTTGCTTAAATACCATCACGTCGTTAAATACAATCTTCACACTGTACACTGAATCAGAGAAACGATCACCCAGCAATATTTTGCGGCACGTTGCCCAAACACCACGTCGAGAAATGAAATACGGATTTTCGAACATTTGACGTAGACAATGTATAGACAGGTCACAATTTACGTTTACGCTATGTCACATTCGAAATCTACATTCTGTTTAAATTGAATTTATTATAGGAGTTTAAGAGTAGTGTTTATGTAATAAATATCCTTTTTGAGAAGTTTGTCCTGTAGCACTAGATATATCTTCTCCTAAACTTCACTTATACGTATATTACGCGAAACTCTACGCCGAATTTGTAATATATGTATTTAAATTTAAAAAAAAAATACAGGGACCTTTTATTTTAATGTCAAATTTTCTACTAATGATATTAAAAATTAAGTTTTTTAGCTTCATCCGCACACAGCAGGGTACGCAGAGAAAGAGTAGTGATAAGGTACTCCAGTCTCCATTTTCGGCTGAATTCTAGGGGCACTGTGTGTCTTGCCGTAACACCAGAGGAAAGTAATAAATTTCATTTTCTCGAGTGGGAATCGATCCCACAACCTATTACGTTTAAATTTATGACCCCTATTACTATTCATATACTTATGACCCTGTGCCAGGACTGGCCTCTAATAATTGATACAATAATAATATTTTTGCTAATTATCATTATTTGTTTTTGTTTCAGATGCCTTCAAATAAACAACGATATAGTACAATAACGAAAATAAATACCAACTATGACATATAATTTTCACCACAGAAAATATACGCGTTGTTCGCTTTAATTTATATTCTGTCTATAATCTGTGCTATTTATAATCTATGACAGACTGTCAATAGATAAATATTTTTTATCTGCTCTCCACAAATGTTTAGTTAAATATCTGTCCAATTTTCAATGTTGAGTTGAATGTAATGGCGCGAGTGCGAACATTTTTGTGATAGTGACATGTTGTGACATAGTGATGTGATGTGATGGTTGAGTGATAGTGATCATCATGCCGCCGGCGTTGTGCCGGTTCATCGCATCCGCTGCGATTCTTGGTGTTGCTGTTGCAAATACTGCGAAAAATGGTAAGCAGAAATAGACATGTTATATTTTAATTTAGATTAATTTTTAATATTTAAATATTAATATATTATTATCTAAGTGTTCTTTTTGGAAGTCTTATACAATTTTGTATATTTGTAAGTTTGAAAAGATAAGATAAATATTAATTGCTTATTTATTATATTGAATTAGCTGACCATATGAATATTTACAAAAGTTCTAGAACGTATACGAGACAATAATAGTTATTACTTGACAAAAAGGAGATGATTACTTTTTCGATTGTATTTTATTTAAACATGTTATTAAAAACTGTTTTCAAGGTAAAATACCATCAATTTCAAATATTTTATGGCTCATCCATTCCTTCTATAAATTTTTCCTTAGCGGTCTTCAAATTCAGGTCACGATTTTAAAGATTCAGTATTAAATCTTTACGATGGAATTAAACCATTGTTGTTATAATTTCTCAATAAAGCTCTTCTTTCTTTAACGTGTAAGATGTATCTAAGTTCTCTATTTTTATTTGAACATCGTCTGACCTGTATTTAAGAAGATTATAAAGATATAAGAACATTTTACGTCTAAACCAAGAATAAGCAGGATGCGTTATTGGTTTTCAGTACACGTCGTGTACTATAAAAGATATAAAGTATGACTGTAACTTTTGATTGAGTTGATTGGGCTTCCTTTTTTATGGTCTAAGGGACCGTAGATTAAGATACAACTGGTCTAGAGATAAAATATTTTAATAGACAGACAACGAATGAATGGCGGAATCATAGTAAAGAAAAACACATATAAATACACACATGGTTAGGAAAAGAAAATAATTAATTACCTCAACTGGAAATCGAACTCACACACAACGACGCCCTAGATAATAATAAAAACTACACACTAATTCAATGCGTACAACATTTTCATTCTTATCCAGTCAATATAGTACAATTTACAATGCAAATGGCCGCACTATCAACGAAAAGGATGGAATCGTGTCGCTTGGGAGGCGGACATGCAGAACAGCGTTTCGAGCGCTCATCAGCGACACCGATCCCCAGGGAGAGCTTGCTGCGAAATTGGTAGATAGATTTAAATTTAGCTGCAAGAGAATCTGATAGGGAATGTGAACAGATCTCTCCGCTCCCCATGGCTTTGTTTTGTATTGTTTTGTTGTGTTTATTAATATATAGGTATATTCGTTTGTATGTATTGGTAGCTACTGTATTTGAATGACGTGAAACTTCTTTCATATTGGTTTATTAGTATCAATTCGTGAATATTTTAGGTTTGATGCCAGTCCTGGCGTATGAACAACAGGCTTTGAGTTCGATACCACTCGAGGAAGTGAAATATTTATATACATCCCCGATGTAGCAGGGTAGGCAGAAGAAGTCTAGTATGATGAGATGATCTCTCTCTTCGCTCTGGTGTAACGGCTTGCGCCATACACCAGAGCGAAGAAATGAACATATTAAATATTTCATTTCGTCGACTGGGAATCGAATACAAACTATCGCGTTTACTGTTACACACTTGTTCTACTGCGCTACGACTGACCTTAATATAATATTTATTTAGGACAATAATATTGTTTATTATTATCGCTGGGACGACCCTCTGCCAGATGGGCCGACGACATAAAGAGATTGGCCGGAAGCGGTTGGGAAGAGCTGAGGATCGAGTGTGGTGGCGAGAATTGGGGAAGGCCAGCAGTGGACAAAAGATAGCTGTTGATGATGATTATCGCTACATATAACAAGTTAACAGTGTTTGTAGAGCGACATTTTATGTTATTTGAAAGTTAGAGGATACATATTTATCGAAAGTTGCGTAAGTAATTGATACATGTCGATAAATATATGTCAATTTGTAGAGTCGAACTCTTCGTAATATTATTAAACTGTTTAGAAGTCCTTATATAAGAACATATTAATCTAAGGACACGAGTAGATTGTTTCGACGGAGATAAGTCGTTCAGCGGAACCCAACGCTGCGTAGACCAAGTCCAGATTACTCTGTAGTCCAAGCAGGCGAAGTCCCGATTCACGACGGCGTCAATATACAATAGTTATCTATGTACTCTTTATTTAATGATAACAATGCTATACCAGTAAATGCACTGGAGTTTAACTACCTTTTAATCATTATCGATATTAGAATACCGCATTGCGGAGCCTTAGCAATTAACAGTTGCACGTGTTGTACTATTAACACTTGTATTTTTATTATTTTCTATTTTTTATTTATACCATATAGGAACAATCGTACAGACATACAAGATAAACACATTGCCCTCCCTTGCGTTGCGCAATCGGTTAAAAATAACAAAAACTCATAAAAAAATGAAATATTTTCTTTATTTATATTTATATTATTTTTAAGTATTTCGCACATTTGCATCAAATATACGATGAAAGCTACGGCCAGTAACAGCGGAATACGTACGTAATACTCAACTAGGGAATTTTGCTTAATGTTTTAATTAATTCATTCGCTACGTATATTCTAGGATAATTTTCACCAGTTAGGGAGTGTTTATTCAAAGCACTTTTATAGTTGCTTACAATGTGCTCTTATATCATACGTTTTTTTGGTATATTTAATACTTTCGTGTGTAATATGTGTATAAATAATAATTAAAACAGTTTGTTTGTATGTATTATTTCTTTATTATCTTCTCTTTACGTCTGTCTCTGGTACTTCAGTTTCAATTTTAGAATCAGACATAAGTTGCTATGAGATACAGAACAGATAGACAGACAGATAAATAGACAACATAACGAATCTACAAGAATTTCGTTTTCTGCCAATCTCTGAGGAACTCTAAAATTGTCTTCATTATCTACATATATATAAGAGTATTTATTTTACTCATAATTTGTATCTTTTAATACAAAAATAATTTTACAAATATAAAAAAAATGTAACAGTAAACAGTCCCTAAGGGCCTTTATCTCAGAAATTATGTAGCAAAAGTAAGAGACAGGATGAAATGAAAACAACAATTGAACGGAATTGGTATTCGGGGAAGAACAACAAAAATGTTAAATATTAAGAGAATTTGCGGAATTGCCAGCAAAATGGCTACTTATGAGTTTATGTAAGTATTTTCTTAGGATGTAATTAATTTAATCATATCACGAGTCGATGTGGCGCAGATGTAGAAGTCTGCAACTGTAAGCGCGAGGGTTGTGGATTCGATTCCTATTCGTTGGAATTTCATATTTTCATTTTCCCGCTCTGGCAGCGAGGCAAAGCGCGGCGTTAGGTTCCGCCACTCAACAAGCAACGAACGATCAAGTTCAACGGAAAGTGAAAAACGGAAGTAGCTTAATAGGAACGGAGTGTTTTAATAAGTCTCTGCATCCGGTGCGGGATACACTGTAAAACTAGAAAAAATCTCATTTGGGGGATTGAGTTTTCACTATTCTGCTTAATTATGATATCGAGTTCTACCACTCAACCTGGAATATCTCGAAATCTGAAAGTGCAGTTTCTGAACACTAATTTGTTTCTGTCTACCATTCTATATGAAGATAAAGCGTAAAGCTAAATGTGTTACTTAGATTTTAACGTTAATTTTGATACAATCGTGGTATAAGCTTGACTCAATAGATTATAGTTTTGAACTCATTTCAGAGAAAATATAGAGTGTTATGTCACTAAAATCTTCAAAATATGGAACATAAATGAAGGTGAATTTTCTTTGAAACTATCCAGCACTTTCTTTCGACGCTAAAAGTAGCGGTGATTGTTGAACGTTAAATATATTTTTGTTTCAGTATTGTAAGTAATGGGTGGTAGAGGATTCTAAATTGCTTACATCTATCCTTGGAGGGAGCTCTATTTAAGTCTTTACAAATTGTCGCTTATTTGTTGAAATATTGTTATTATATATTTTGTTCCTTGCCTTCCTTCTTCTAACTATTAGTTAGAAAATATGAGGGGCCCTTTATATTTTTCAGGAAATTGTTTATTAGAATTGGAAAATAACGTGGAAATCTGAATGTAACGCTATAGGTGTAAGTCCCAAGTCGTGGAAATATTTTTTCCTGTGAACCTAGTGTTAAGACACTCCGTTCTAACGACACTTCTCATATATCAAAAAAAGAGGGATAAAAAATGAGGAAGGATAAAGATAGCAATTTACTAATTGTATATATCATCATAGTCTTTTGAACTAAAGTTGGTTACAGGGTCAACACAAACAATGAGAAATATATATATATAACATGTTTTTCCAGTTTCATACAGATAAAATGCGACGTTGAGTTTTGTAATTTATCAAGGAAGTGGAGAATGGAGTAATTTATCTTCTGGCTCCCGTTTGCACCTCGCGAAGTGCGCATCTGAGTGAAGTTAAAAAAATGATATCGCTGGAAGACCAGCATTAGAATTTGTGATATGAATTGGATTACTTATAAGTCCGGTCAAGTTGGAGGATATATATATATATATCGAGCCACATCGTGTGATGTAACGGTTGGGGGTTTGATATCCATTGAAGGATCGTTCTGAGCGAGCGAGAAAATAGAACTCAAAACCTTATAACATGCATAATATGTGGAGAATAGGGAACGGAGTTTTTTAATCTTGGGTTCCCTATTCTTACTATGTGCGGGATCCAGGAAATAATAGTCCAAAATAAAGAAAATTTTGGTAGAGATCTTTATTAAGCAGGACTATTATTATGGTTTCTTTGAGACAAAATAAATTAAGCACTATCAAAAATATAATTCAAATATAATTTTAATGTTTCATTTAAACATTTTCAAAAAGAATGTAGCAATACCCGTTGGAGATATTTTAGTTGAAAATGCTGCTTTAAGCACGTCGTTGAAAATTTTATTCGAGAATTTAAAATGTTTGTATAAGTTAAATTTTAAAAGTAAATTGCGTATCTCTTTCGATGCATGTAATTCAGGAGAGTATTGTACACTTGAGAGTGTGTCCTGTTGCATATCTGTTAACCAATGCTCTTTTTGTATATCTACTTTGTTTTTATTTATCATATATTATATATTAATAGTAGATATTTAAAATTAAAAGATTTATATTTTTTTACGTTTTATTGTATGCTAGAGTTTGTGAGTTCCCACTCTTTTAAGCTTAAGGCTGGGGCAGAGGGAACCTAGTGCTAATATAGTCTGTTTCCAGCTTTCTACCCAATTTTTGAGTAATTGTGTCTGTGCGAAAGTCAACGCCTCACTTCTACCAAAGCTTCTTCGTTTCCTATAAAATACCTTGTATATTACAACAAAAATCAAAAACAATATAAAAATCTTTTTATATTTTTTATTAACTATAATTTTACGTTTAAAAGTCAAGGGTAAACTAAAAATTAAAACAAAGAAAAATCCAAACCAAAAATCAAAAACAAATAGCTTCACAAAAGAAAATGCGATGATAACCTAGTATTGTATTTTCCCACACCCAAGGTCTCTTTATAGAGCCGTTAGATTTATAAAACATCGTATAAATCACCAAACAGTAAGTACCAGCTGATTTATCAGCTCCTCCAGAAAGGATGAGGGGTATTGCAACGCCATCTTGGGGCATAAATCATTGAGCATGATAATCTTAGACCTCGTATCGTAGGAACGAGGCAAATTTCTTTTAGCTACTTGATAGAAAACGAAATAGCTTTGCGTTTATCGCTATTGTTAAGACGTTTTTTTTCTTTTTGGTGTTTTTTTTTGTGGTAGGTTACATAATTAATAGTAAGCATTGGTAGATTATGATAGCTGTTTTGCTGCTTACTGTCGTAGCGGTTGCTTGTTGTAATTTGTAAGGCGGAACTCAACACCGCGGCCTCTCTAATCATCATCATCATCATCATTATTATCATCAGCCTGTCCTCGTTCACTGCTGTACTTTAATCAGATCTGAAGAAATTATACTTTCACGCATTTTCAATATATAGCAGCATAAGGAGAAAGAACTTTTGACAGAGTTTTGAGATATTTTGTGTTGATGCTTCCCAGAATTAAACACCGCGAAGTTTGTTATACGTTTAAATAAACTCATATTGGAAATTGAACCTACGAATATCCCTTATACTGTAAGATCTTTCGCAATTGCGCCGCCATGGCGCTATTAATATTATGTATCTGAATACATCCAACATGTAAAGGAAAGTTATCCTCGTTTCTATTAGGTACTTCACTTAGCTCGACATCGTTTCTGTTTTTACTTTATTACTTAATCTTGTTTACGTCGTGTTTATGGCGATACGAAAACCTCTCTGAGTCTTTTAGAATTACAATGTTTGTTGTTTTTTTTTCAGCTTCGGTGATAAATGCATAGATTGATGGACAGATTGGTTTTGAAAATGAATTACGGAGTAACATTATTTTTTTTTGCGTTATCCCGCAAGTAGCAGGATAGGCAGAGGGAGCCTAGTGTTAAGACATTCCGTTCCCCATTTTCTGCCGCATTCGAAAATATATAAATATTTCTTATATTCTTTAATATTCTCAACTATTGTTGCTTCTTCAAAGAAAATAGAACAAAATAAAAATAATCTAAAATAATAATTATTCAATTATTTATCAATATGTATTCAAATTCAAAAACTCAAAAATAATTCCCCCGTGTGGAAATCGAATCCACAACTTTGTTGAATGGCGAATCTTAACAAGAGCGAGAAAATAAAAAAAAATCATTTAGTCCCCGAGTGGGACTCGAACTTACACTAATCGCACGCTTGTCGCCCTCAGGCTTAATTTATGAAATAATTATTTACTATACATATGTATATAACAATGTACAGAATTAATTCAACCAGAATGCGTACATATACATAGAGATGTAGTGCCGACATGTTTATAACCTAAGTTTATAGCTCGCTGTCGAAATGTCGTGTGCATTTCCATTTTTGATATAGAATATATTCTTAAAGTTAAAAGTTGTGATCTAAAGTTAAAAAGCTTAGTTAACAACTAAGGCATTTAACTAAAATAACGAAAGTAACAGATTCGAATCCACTGGAGAACAAAAAAATGTAGTTTATTTGTAATTGCTTCTGGCCATATCATGTAAAAAAGTAATGTTTAAAATATATATATTGTATAATAAAATTCTTTCCTTACATTCTTTCCTTATATTGGTCATTCATACTGACAGACAACGCACAGAAAAACATTGGAGCTAGAATCTAAGGTTATGATGGCAGGTTAGCGTAAGGGATGAAAAGAGGATATTTCAGAAGCAAATAATTATAAAAATATTTTTCGTTACTGAATGACCGACAGGCAATGCACTGGAAACTATTGGAGCTAGAATCTAGGGTTATGATGAGTTTAGCGTAAAGGATCACTAAAATATTACTCTCCAGAAGCAAAACTAGATTAACGAGAGTGCGTGATAGAACAAAAAAACTTTATTATATTTGTATAAGTGATAATTCTTAAGAAAAAAAAGATTAAAAGATTAGGTGATTAGTGACCAAACACTAATGATTTATTGCAAGACAACTATAATTATATAAACATTAACGTGCGACGTGTTCGCGACTGCCGTACAGAGGCTTAGCAACAAAAACAGTATCATTATTCATGGGAATTTCCCAGTCCGCTAAGAAGTTGCACGTTGTGAATACGTCACGTGACAGTCTAACCTGTTACGGCAAGAAGTGGATGGCTTTTGTTTGTGGAGCAAAAAATATTTGGATTACTTGTATAGTTAGAGGACAATCAACACGCATGCCACCGGAATTCGGTAGTGTCTTTCCCAGGTTTACCTGCTTACCTTGATATGTGCGGGATAGAGCCGGAAGATTAAAAAAAGGTAAAAAGAGAAAGAAAGAAAGAGTTAACACGATGATTGTGGGTTTGATTCCTACTCGTAATTTGAGAATAAAGTGTTTTAGTATCAGGTATTTTTTAGCCTTACTAACCCTGCTATTTGGTTGATGCAATAGGAAGCTGAAAAAAAATCTCGTTAAACAAAGTGCGATGCTATGGAGATTGAAAATAATGTTGTGTTCTTTTTCTACACTGGAAATCCAAGACAGGTGTCTGGAGATAAAGAAATTAATAAACTCATCGCCCGCAACTTTGTTTGCGTGAAAATCTCGTTTTTCCTATAAGTACTTCCCTACACTCCCTTAACTACTTTCATATAAAATTTCAATTTTATATGTCAGTAGATTCATCTGTGCGTCTGTCAGTCAATAACGTAAAAGTTTTTTAAAGGTATCGTTTTTTTAGCTTTACATAGATTGTATCCTGTATACAACTGTGCATGCAAAAGGAACTAGTGTTAAAACACTCTGTACCCTACTCTCTGCCGAATTTTCTAGGCGTTACGTGTTGAGTGGCGGAACTCAACCCTACATAGATATATAATATACTTAATATTAGTTTATAAGGAAACATTAACTTTCCTTATTTTTTATTGTAAAATTTTAGAAGCACATATGTGATTAAATTGATGAATCAACAAACCCTTTAATCCATACTTCAGTATTAAACATTACAAAGAAAATATGAATATTTAGCATAATAATACATTACTAGTCACTACGTATAATGATTTTCAATTTTACGTACATTAACACTACGTGTATGGGCCGAGTATAAAGGATGCCTAAAGTACCTGTATTCAAGACCTATTCATCAGCTGAAGTGAATCATTTATCTATTTCACATTTCAATAGGTACACTGTTACTTTAACAGATTGTGAAGGTGAGATGGCAGTCCTTTTTGCATTATTTTTACTATTTTTGCTATTTCTACCACATCTTCTGTATATGTTTTAGCTTCCTGCCATATTCAAATTCAAATTCAAAATATTCTTTATTCAAATAAATTTATAATAAGCACTTTTGAATCGTCGAATGAACATATGAACAAAAAGCAACCACCGGTTCGGAAGGCAGTTCTGCTGAGAAGGGCCGGCAAGAAACTCAACAGTTGCTCTTTTCAAAATCAATGGTACAATCTATTACATTAGTTGGCAGCTATCCTGCATTACATTCAATAGACATTAATTCCATACATATTCTGCACATAGCAGGATAGATAGAGGGAATTGGGAAAACTAGTGGTAAAACGCTTCCATTCCCCACTTTCCAACGAATTCTCGAGGCATTGATTTGCACATGGCCCTATTACTAGAGAGAGGAAATAATCCTATATCTTATAAAACAAAGTCGCTTTTCGTGTCTGTCTGAACTTTCTAACTCTTCTTCTTCTAAACTACCCAACGGATTTT
>JAKRZM010000649.1:247837-267236 GCA_036379175.1 Heliconius cydno galanthus | reverse complement strand
TGTAAAACAATTGGAAAATCCTTATTGAAACTACGAAAATGCGGGTTGCATTAGGGTTTAATTAATTTTCACATTATCTTAAGTGCTTTGCAAAGATACCTTATATGAATAATCCAGTAGTAAAAGCGGGCGAAGCCGCAAGGGGGTCGCTAGTTTATTATATATTTCATTCTTCTGATTGAGAAGTCGCTTCATACGCTTGTGACACTGTTGTTATTCAGTAATTTTATTAATAACAGTACTACAACTCAGAGAGTTATTATCTGTACACGCAATTATTGTAAATTCAATCCCAACAACGAAATTTCACGTTATTTTATACAAAAAAATATAAAATAACTCCACAACACAATTGGGAAAATTGAAATATTATTTAATAATCATTGGTCAGTTTAAGCAGACAGAGTGCAGTATCGGGTTAAGTTTTTAACAGGGCAAAAAAGTAGGAGATACCTGACTATGGAAAGACATTCTTCTATTCTTACTACCGGATTTTATTATGAAAAACTTATACTTAAGCTTTTTTTTAAGCTCTCGGTGAAATGAATTATTGTATAGGGATACCATTTATATACAAAAAAAATCACAAAACAAATTTTGTTTCTTAACACCGTAAGGGTGAAAACACAACCCGACTCAAGATTCCATTTCTCGATACAAATGGAAAATAACTGATTTCTACATTGGTTTCTAGTAAATCCTTTGGGTTTAGGTATATACAATTTATCTTGAAAAATCCTATTTCTTATGTTCCTTTTTAGGAATATAGTGTAAAGCCTTAACTAGCTTCATATGTAAGTACATTGTACCTACATCTGTTCATTTTTGCTCTAGATAGGGTAAGCAACAATTTTTTCTTGTTTCGTTTGCTAAGAAAATATTATTTGTTTTTGTTTACACAGTAAATTACTAACATTGGTGCCAGCTATGGCATAAGGACTCAAGCGTGTGACTGTGAACGCGACTGGCAGTGAGTTCGATTCCAAAGCTTGGCGTCGAATTCTACCACTCAACACGTATTGCCTCTCGAATTCGAAAATTGGGATCTTGGCACTAACTAAGTTCCTTCTGCCTATCCTAGTATACGAAAAAAAAACGTGAAAGTGTTTTTTTGTAAAGTATACCTATATATTTAACTTTTAATATATATATTTAGATTGAATTAATACATTATGTATCTGTTTACCCCCAACCCTTTCAAAAAACAACAAAGGGCATATAAAATCACAAACCGATCCCAAATTCCTTTCGCAGTACACAAATCATTATAGCGTACAAACGATTTCGATGGAAGCCAAGAATTTACGACTATAAATTTATTAGAACGCGTCCGGCCGAAGCACGAGAGCAAGGCCGGGATTCGCATAACTTACGCTGTAATGGCCTGGTATTGGTGCAAATATTTCGTTTGTTTTTATTATAGCGCTATGTTATGAGTAGGTTCCCTTTCCATTCCGTTACGGGAACGTGGGGTTCCCAATTATCAAGACGTTGCGTGGTAAATAGCGATAGTCAATGCCGCGCTTTTCTGACAAAGTAGGAATAAAAATTATATTAATTTAATTATTAATTAAGTAAGGATCGAACCCACGACTACCACGTTTCTAGTACGACACTAAATGCATAATACTTAACATTTAGATTAGTAGACAATTTCATTGATATAGTACTACTAGCTTTAAAGTTTTATTAGAACGCGTTCGGCCGAAGCACTAGAGGCCGGGATTCGAATAACTTACGCTGTAATGGTCTGGAATTGGGGAAATATTTCGTTTGTTTTTATTATGGTGGACGTGGTAACCCTTTCTCGATATATTTGTAAGATATTGGTAAGCTATGTTTTGAGTAGGTTCCCTCCCATTTAATTGGGCACGTGGGTTCCCAATTTTCGTTGCTAATTGCGTGCTGAGTGGTGAAAATTAAAGCAATCTAATTATTGCTATTCTTTATAAAAATTATAAAAACAAACAAACAAAAACTTCTATAATAATGTATATCAATATATCATATACTGAAATAGCAACTGTACAACTTTCAGTTATTTACTATTTTATTCAGTGAAGCAGATTTTTTACATAAGACGGAGTTTATCCGCGGATTGGAGCCAATACTGTATTACGGATCCACCAAATGTCGCTTTTTCGTATCATACTAAAACTTTTTCTTTTGAAAACTTACGCGTGACACTTTTAGAGGAGTAAGCCGAATTTACGGCCAAACTTGCCTTTTACTATCTGTCACGCTAAGTTGGAACGAACAAAATAGATCAGCCCAACTTTAAGAAGTTCCCACTCCGGTCCATCTTGAGGACAATCATTTTAAACGACAAATCAAATTCTTGATATCATTCTTTTTGATAGTGGATTGGTTTGTCGATATTTTTTATTTATTTTGAGTGTAGGTTAGACTATATGTTTATTGATTGTTTTAATTTAAAAAGCTGTCAAGAAAATCTAGTGTCAAAACTCTACGTTCTGTGCCTTCCGCTTAAATTGAAGGCATTGTGTTTTGAGAGGCGGAACTTAATTCAAGTGACTGTAATACTGTCTTAGTGTTCCAATATAATTCATTGCGATTAAGACTGTATTCTAAGTAATAAGTGTTCGAAAATTAGTTTACTGACCAAAAAAAATTTTTCCTCCCTTTCCCAAAGAAAAAACTGAGAAGTTTTTTTAGTGCTATATCCTAGGAAATCCTAGTAAACAGTCTGTTAGTCAGTAACAGGAGATTTTAAACATAAAATCTCCTAAACCGATTTGTATCCACTATCATTGTTAATATCTTAACTGTGTCACGATGATATCTTATTTCAAACTAAAACAGATATTTCGCTACCCCATTTTATTGCAAGTTATTCTCCCTTCATATGTGACGGAAACGAGTAATCTGTTTCTGACAAGGACATTCCATGATGGAAGTTTTCTCCCATACAGTTATTTATTAAATATGGTTTTATTTTTTATACGTACCCGTATATATAAATAATAATATTATATACATTATGTTTGTAGAAAATTTATGTTTTAATTTGCATTTATATAAAACTTTGGCTTATTTTGATAATATATCAATTTGGTGATTTCTTCATATATCAGCTTAACTATACGTAGGGTCTTTTTTTTTATTTTCTCGAGTGGGAATCGAATCCACAACCTGTCCCATTTACAGACATACGCTTGTAGTCCTTGCGCTACGACTAGCCTCTTTATTTTTAACCCCAAAAGCTTTTTTAGGGTTTTACTTTGTACAGTTATTTGTGTTGAGGATTTTATGTCAAAATATTAGTTACTATTTTAAGTCAAGTATTTATTTTATTTTATGCAATTACATTTCACATTCAGTTTAAGTATAGTCAAATATTTCAACTGTTTTATCTAAACGAGGACGAATTTATTTACAAAACTCAATGTAAAATTGAGTTCATTCATTTCATTCTTTGAGAGTCTCTGTGAAGCGCCCTTCACAAAGCTTAGATGAGACACTAAAAAATTTAAAGCTCTTGCCTCGAACGTTAAGAATTTCATAAAAAAAATTTAGTCTGAAAATGTCAAGATAAAAATACACATTCTGTGACTAAAAGCCCGAAAGATTTATGTGAGACAGTTTCCTTCGTAATTACTATCGGCCTTCAGTGTTTTTTCGATAAATATTAGTTTAATATAATGGAGTTTAATAAAAAATATATACTAAAAGTGTTATTAGTACTACTGGGTAATAAAAAAATATATATATGCTCAATTGAATAAGATAGGTGCAGGTTCGATCTCCATTCGGATGAATATTAATTATATTTGTAGTTTCACGCTTTATTCTTAACGGATTAGCCAGAGCGAAACGCTATGTTATCTCTTTCGCTTCGTCTACTATCATCAATATCTTCATACATGCCTTCCAAGACATTTCTGCCTAGAAGAAACATGAGAACTTAGTATTAAAACACTGCGTTCCATGCCCCACTTCCATACTCAACAATCAATGTCTCGAATGTGACAAACATGTGAGAGAGAGTGTTTTAACACTGTACCTACCTTTCTTCACGGAGAATAAGGTGAAGCTGCTAGAAATTATGACATGACTTTCTGCATAATTCAGCTTAAAGAGGAATACTCGTGAATATATAATATATTTTTCTTATTTCATGAGGATTAATATAAAACTTCTGCTCTAGAATAAGAAGAATTAATTAGAAATAATAATGAGCACTACTTATGCAATGTTTCTTGAATCTCGTGCTACATTATTAACTAGTTCATTTTAATAAAGGCGTTATTGTAGCTTCGCAATGATGTCATCTTTTTTACTCGAGTGGATCAGAAAGCGGGTTAAGTTAAAAATATAAATATACGTATATATGTATTTTTAACTATCATAAAGTCGTCGTGGCGTAGTGGGAAATCATCTTATTGTAAACGACCTACGACCATCGTAGGTTCAATTCTCATTTGGGGAAAAGAAAAATTCGGGTAGAAAGCGGAACGAAATGTCTTGTCCTTAGGTTTTCCACCCCTATAGAATTTTCATTTCGTGCTCCAATTTCTCCAAGCATCTTATATACTAAATTTCATCGTTCTATATACGTAGTTTTGGTGGTACGTAGTTTGGTTGGTGCCTTATCTGTTAGTCACCCAGTATTTTGTAACAAGTTTTAGATATAGATAAAACTATATTTATACTATAGGTAAAAAATAACTTCTTTTTAAGATATTTTTCTTATTGCTGTTTAAACACGATCAAAACTTACTTTTCATAATATTATGTTTCGTAAAATGTAAGCTGCTTAAAATTTTAGATATCTTTCTTTTTCAGCGTCACGCCGAATCCCGAGCTTGTCCCATGTAGCAGGGTAGGCAGAAGGAGCCTAGTGTACTAGTACCGTACTCGGCACCAGAACGTTGATATGAAAATATTAAATATTTCAATTGCTCGAATGGGAATCGAACCCACATAGACCTATTTAAATTATAAGCATACACACTATTTTTATTTAAAAGGACTAAATTGTGAGAGACCTGCTGAGTTTTGACTGCTTAATAAAAGATACTGCCTTCGGGATCTCTTTGAGCAATACTTTCCACAACTGTGAAGATACACAATCCTGAGTGCTCGAACCCTTTATGAGTACGCTTATATCATTTGACATCCTCTTATCGATCGTTTTGCTTAAAAAGAACTTTGTAAAATCACCCCTTTTATGTATTTCTTAGAAAATCTTGTACACCCTTATAGCTCAAGCAATAAGGTAGATTTTCCCACGCAGGGCAAGTTAAAAGCACATTCTGAAGATGTGTCATGTTTTTCTCGTCAAGTACAGTGTATAGGTAAGTGATGTTATACGTACTTAATCTGAGAGCGTCGAGGTCGTAAATATTTTTTTCCTTAGGAATAGACGGTTTATATGACGCGTATTTTGAATGCCTTCGGCTTAGGGGAGAGTAGATTTCTGTTTGTAGGTGTTTCGCGCTGTTATAATATTATTAAATTATATATATTATATTTTAAGTATAAATATAGTTTACTATGTTAATATATGCATGTAATTAAGTAATTAGGTTATATTGCCTTCATTTTGTAGCGGCACACTATTTCATAGATATAGTCGTATAGGCGGAGAAAACTTAGTATCAAAAGACTCCGGTTCCCTCGTTTTGCCCTACTAAAATAATTTATTCCATTATTTCTTTCTCAATCTCTAGTGTCATCCTTTATTATCGTACTTTCTAATGTAAAATTGTCTTGACCTTACTTTCACGTTTCGTACTTATTTACTTCAAAGAGAGTTTCCAAAGACTCTATCAAATTATAGCATCCGTTTTTAAATAGAACCTAACCTAAACATCTGTCCCTTTTTTCACAATATATAATACTAGCGGCCCGCCCGCGGTTTCACCCGCGTGAACTATGTTATTATAAATTTCTGTCTCCATGGCTACGTCCTAGTGACGTTATGCAAAATTTTACACTCTAGCACTTTGTAGTAACGAAGTTTCATACAAACTTTCGACCCCAAGAACAACCTCTTAGAAGTCGAATATTGCAAATTCCCGTCTTAGCGAGCACCTACGTCCTATAAATAACTCCTATGCAAAATTTGAGATTCCTAGCACTCGTAGTTTCTGAGATTTCGTGATGAGTGAGTGACCTTTCGATTTTATATATATAGACTAGCGAGTCTTTATTGAGAGCTACAAATAAATAGATAGATAGATACATAATATATTGCATGTAAAGAAAAAACAAATTACATAGATTAAGCTGGCGTGGCGCTATGGCACAAGCGTGTGACTGTAGATGACATAGTCATGGGTTCAATTGCCATTCGAGGGAATAAAATATTTAATATTTTTGCCTCGCTTTGGCAACGTTGGCTTCCGCCACTCGACATAATATGCCTCCAAAGCTTGGCGGAAAGTAACGGAGTGTTTAACACTAGGTTCCTTGGTTCCCTCTGCCTACCCTGCTAAGTGCAGGATACAATGTAAACCTTATTAAACTTATACTTTATTATAAACTCCTTGAACTCTTTAATAGCTTATACTGTGTTTAAAAATATATATTCTACTCATATGCCCCAGAAATGCCGTATAAAAATCATTATGCCCCAGAGTTAGCGGCAACGGCATATAAACGAGCTTTTAGAGAAAATTTTTAATATGCTGCCGTGTGCCGGTTTGCGATTTATGAGGCGAGGTGTTTTGTAAATATAGTATTCACTGAGTCTTTACGGCCATTGTTGATGTGATACAAAAAGAAATAATAAATTCTGTTATATGTACTTAAAAGGAAAAAGCTGTCATATTAGAAGTATATATTTTTGAGGAATATATAACTTAATGTTAAGATACTCTGTTACCGTATTTCTGAGGTGATCCAGGCTCAAGGTTGCAGCGTCTGATCTTAACGAAGATTGTAGATTGTCCCCATTTGGGGATGGGTTATTTTTATAGTAAATTCTTTGAACAGTTTAATTTAAAATGGGTTATTTTCATCCCCTCCATTAGTAACAACAAGATTGTGAAGCGTTGAGTTCCACTATTCTCGAAAAATGTCACGAATATTGGAGAATGGATGGAAGGTTCCCTTTACCTTCCCTTTTACAAGAGAAAGTTTGATGTTCTATTCTATCAACTAAGTTAAATAGCCTACTCCAAATAGCGTACAAATTATATTGGCTAGCGGAACCAATACGGCCATTTTTAAAGCGGATTGCTTCAAGGCCCATTAGGCAGTCTTATGTCGCCGTTCTGCCGCATCGAGCGGGCACAATAACGATGACTAACTTATAGCTGTCCTGGTAATACTGAGATAAACGTTTTATAACTTTTTTCGGTGTATATCAGGAAAAAATCTTAGATATCATTTTATATGGAAGATTAAATATAGATTTTTTTTGTTTTAAGTGTTTAGTTAGGCATTATAACAACTGAGCTGAAAATAACTTTTTCTCTCTGAAATTCGACCCGGCGCGGCGTTACGGTCTCCGAATATCTCACGGTCTTTAACATGGTTAATGGTTAGTTCATTGGCTGTCATGTCCTGCATCACGAAATTCAGCTATCGCTTTTTGGTTTCTAGGGGGTCTAATTCCAGGGATGTATATAGAACGATTCGCTTCTCATATAGTACTTGCAATCGGCGCGTGGTTTGGACGATAGTCTTGTTCTCCCTTTATGGGAACGTGGAAATCTTATGTTAAGACAATTTCGTTCCCTATTTTCTACCGAATTCTGGAGGCATTACGTGTAGAGCAGCGGAACGTCACGCTCGAAAATATACGCGGAATATCAAATATTCGTCTGGGTATCGAACCTACAACCTGTAGCGCCAACAGTTGTACGCTTGTGCCCCTACGCCACGACTGGATTGAACTAAAAGAAAAAAAAACAAAAATAACAAAGAAAATAATAACAACATTTTAACTATTCATTAAAAGCAGTAGCTATATGCTTTTGGGCGTTTTGTTTAACCCTACACGTAAAGTTTATACACGAACTTCTGTTCTAAAAGTTGGGAACCGCAGAACTTCTGAAAATTTCACTATACGCAACAATATTAATAATATTCCACATATTGCTTTATACTTATCATAATATTTTATATATGAAGTTGTACGTTAGAATTACGCTTTAATTTAATTCGATAATATTTGCTTAGTTTTATTATTTGTTATAGTTTCTATATTAAAAAAGATCTATATTATACACTATGTTTAGAAAAAGGGGGGGAATTATGTCTAAATAGATACGTCGTTTCTTAACACTAGGTTCCCAGGTTCCCTCTGTCTACGCTGCCATATGCAGGATATAGAGTGATGCTAAACAAATTGTAAGAGGAATGTCTTGACAATGGGTTTTCTCATTCTGTGGAGGAAAAACAAGTAAAACTGCGTTAGTTTATTGACTTCAACATATGCAGTTAATAGTTCGTTTACAACATCTTATTAAACTTTATAAATGTTTTCTTAACTTGTTTAGTTTTTATGCGAACGAAGATGCAACAAAGTGCAATTTTCTTTTCGAACTTTCGCTCTAGAAAAGTGCCAACTTTAATTAAAATATTATTAAATATTTTTCTCGTTGCATGAAAATGGAACATGCTATTTTTTTCTACAATACAAACTTTTGGTATACTTTATATTAATTAAAAATAATATAAAAACATAGTACATTTCTCTCACGTCACGCCTCGTTGAGTTCCACCACTCATCACTCCAAAATTTGACGGAAAGTTAGGAACAGAATATCTTAATGAAACGGAGCGACTTAACACTAGGTTCCCAGGTTCCCTCTGCCTATCTGTTTAAAACCAACAACTTATTTATTAAAGATTAATAAACAAGTGTACACGTGTACGCATATACTAGTATTACACAATAGATATACAATATTGTTATTTGAATTTCATGAATAACTTGACAGATTACACAAATACCGCCGGTGAACTGTTACAGTGCAAACAGTCAACACCCGTAGCGGCGTTAATCTCTAAATCTCTAAACGTAACACAGTTACAAGCAAATAAATTAAATATGCAAAAAGCAAAAGCGGAAATAATTTCGCTGGCGACAAGTTAATCCATTGGACTTGATTCGAATGTACCTAAAACGAGAGGGAACCTTCGACGACGGACAAGTTTGAATTACTTTTTGTCTGTTGAAAGACGAATAATGAGTCCGCTCTATATATTTGTTTGGAACTAGACAACGGAATTTTCTGGAGAGAAACTTGCGAATGATTTCTGGATATCGGTAAACAGTAGTTTTGGATATGTCGAAAATTGTTCTATGGGGCGATGTCTTCATTGTTTTTGGCTTGAGAGCCTTTCGATCTTTGGCGTAAGTGTGCTAGCATAGATTTTTCCAAGTTTATTTGAGAAACATGCATATCGATATTACTAGCATTTTCATTGTTATCCAAAATTTGAACTGTGGAGCCACCGTAACACAGCGTCCAATCACTCTGCACACGTGAGGGTGATAGGTTCGATTTTCACTAGGATTATTGAATAATTTTCGTTTCCTTGCTTTTATAAGAAGACATACTGCGGTTGTTATTGTTGAAGGTTGAGTTCCACCATTCAAGACGTAATGTGTCCAAACTCAGAAGGTACTTGGGGACGGAGTGTTTTAACACTAGGCAACCTCTGTAGGCTAGGCCCCTGCTATATGCGAGATATAGTGTTACGCTAAAAAAATAAGATTTAAGTATAACAATTAAAAAAAAAACTATTTATCACTATGTCAAAACTTCCATCCAATCTGAACTAAAAAGTTAGAAAAAACTCATAAAATATTATAAAACAATACAATACATAAAATAAATAAGATACAGTGTATAAGCCTATGAAATTGGGTCGGGAGCAGCGTTGAAACAATTTTAATACATCCAAGCGTAATCCGGGGAACCTTGGCTTAAAACTCAATCATGGTGTACCTTATGATATTGACTTAAAGGTGGTTTTCGAGTGGCATGTTCCATTCAATAGCATATCTTTGGTGTACCGATTACGTTTAAAAAGATTAACCTTTTAACACAACCCCCCGAGCTCGTTTGAAAATTGATACAGTTTAATTTGATTAAAAATAAATGACTTGCTTTGTCTAATGAAATGAAAATCAATGTTTATTGCAGTTTTATGTTTAATTAATGTTAATGATGCTTGAAGTTATCAGTTTTCTGGAGAAAATTGCTTAAAATATGTTTTAGAGGGCAGTTGTTCTTGTAGTCGTTATTTTTTAAGGATACTATTAAAGGAAGAAAATTTAGTGTTAAAACAAATATTTAACATTTTTGAAATATTGTGTGTTGAATGGTGGATAGTAAATTGCGGAGTTCATCGCCACGTTTGTCTTTTTATCAGAAAGAGGACAAAAAAGATAATTTATTAGCCAGACTGCACATAATTTTTACACATCAAAGCTGTATCAATTATTTTTTATATCATCGTTAATTCTTTCTTTTATCTGTGAAATCTTCACTTTATTTCACTTCAATCTTCAATTTTATTTCCCAATTCAATTTTCACTTCAATTTTATTTTCCAATTCAATAGGGTTTGAACCCAAGCCCCCTGAATATGAGGTTTCAACGGTCAATGGTTAAGTTACGTTTATAATAATTACAACTAAGCCTATTAGGTTTCATGCTAAGTTAGACTAAGCCGTTCGTAATTACCGTTTGACGTTATAACATTAATTAAATTAGTATTCTTACAGCTTTTCCTCGAGTAGAAAATACCTGATGATCTTCAACTCCCTGATCATATTTTTTGAATCATGAGAAGGATGTCAGGAGTGTCTAGTGTTAAGACACTCCCTTCCTCATTTTCAATCGACTTTTTCAGGCATTATAGCTAGGAAATGAAAATAAAAAATATTTCATTAATCCAAATGGGAAATGAACCCACAACCAGTGCCATAAAGCCACAAAATATACGAAAAGATCATTTATAACACAGTAATTACCATCATTAGTAACAGAGTATAATTTATGAAATTTCAGCTACATTATGTAAGTCTGTTTTCAACGCTCCCAGAGGAAAACACCGAAGTCGACAATAAGGGGGTGGGGGGGACCCTTCGCAATAAATTTACAACTTCTCCTTTTTCTAGGTCAATGAAGGGATTCGGAAAAAATATATACAGCGCACAAACTCTTAGAGAATTACTAAAGTTAACCTATTCTTTTGTTTCGTTTAGTTTTTGCTGGTTGTAATAGATTTTTTTGCATTCTTGTTTGGTTGTTCATTTTTCGTTTTGTATAGGGATGCTCTGTGGGAAACATGTGTAGGTTTATGGGTTCCTTAGGGGTCCCTTTTAGTCTACACTTAGGTGGAAAGTCTTAGGTATTGAGCTGAGAAGTACTGCTGCAACCCCTAAAACGTGATGGACGCCTTTTGTGAATCCATAGAATATTAACTAATTTCTTCTATAAGGAAAGGTTATCTAGTGTGGCTTACAAGTCAATTTATTAAATACTTTCTTAATATGATTTTTTTTGTATTATTGAAAATGCATTGGTTAAATATGCTGCACAAACAATATAATAGGTATTAATTATTAAATAACTATTTTCATTTTTTATATTAATTNAAAGCCACAAAATATACGAAAAGATCATTTATAACACAGTAATTACCATCATTAGTAACAGAGTATAATTTATGAAATTTCAGCTACATTATGTAAGTCTGTTTTCAACGCTCTCGGAGGAAAACACCGAAGTCGGCAATAAGGGATGGGGGGGACCCTTCGCAATAAATTTACAACTTCTCCTTTTTCTAGGTCAATGAAGGGATTCGGAAAAAATATATACAGCGCACAAACTCTTAGAGAATTACTAAAGTTAACCTATTCTTTTGTTTCGTTTAGTTTTTGCTGGTTGTAATAGATTTTTTTGCATTCTTGTTTGGTTGTTCATTTTTCGTTTTGTATAGGGATGCTCTGTGGGAAACATGTGTAGGTTTATGGGTTCCTTATGGGTCCCTTTTAGCCTACACTCAGGTGACACGCCTTAGGTACTGCTCTGAGTTGAGGAGCTCATCTGCAACCCCTTCATCGTGATGGACTCGCGCTCTGTGAATCCATAAAATATTAAGTAATTTATTCTATAAGGAAAGGTTATCTAGTGTGCCTAACAAGTCAATGTATTGAATATTTTCAGCTATTTAAGAGGTTTTAATTGTGAATCACTAAAAAGTCAAACATTAAATATCGTCGTCGTATTGGTAATCCAATTTTAATATGGGTTGTTTTTTTCTGTATTATTGAAAATCCATTGGTTAAATATGCTGCACAAACAATATATCTATGTATTAATTATTAAATTACTTCTATATTCACCTTCAGCTTCACGCTGTATCCCGCATGTAGCAGGGTATGCAGAGGGAATCTAGTGGTAAGACACTACACTTCCCCACTTTTCCCTGAATTCCGGAGGCATTGCGTGTTGAGTGGCGAAACTCCCTTCTGTTAGTTTAGAACTATAACGTTTAACTATTAAGTAGTATAATTAAAAGCTTCGTCTCTCGCGTAGTATTTATTCTTAGTAATGATGTTTGTAAAGTGAAGATTTGTACAAGTTTCCACTTCCTGTGATAGTTTCTTGATTTAATATATAATTTCTTTTTCAGTTTCACGCTTTATCCCGCATATAGCAGGGTAGGTAGAGTGAACCTAGTGTTAAATCACTACGTTTCCCTCTTCCCGTCAGATGACGCTTTGCGTGTTAAGTGACGGAACTTAATGCCGCGCTTTTTCTTAAGAAAGCGAGCAAATGAAAATAACCCGGGTATTTTATAGCCCGAGTGGGAATCGAACTCATAACCATCGTTTACAGCCAGACGCTATACCGTACCGTAAGGAAATAAATATAATATATCACTCTGCCCTGACCAGGATTCGAATCCACATCCACCGCGTTCACAGTCACATTCTGTGCTGATGCGCCACTTCTTTTCTTCTTCTTATTTCTTTTTTTATTTATTATTATTATTTTATTGAAAATCAGTTTAAAATTTAGAACACCTAATTACCTTACAACATTCGAAGATCTTTAAGATCATGCAACAGCTTAGCGCTAATCTGTGAAGACTTAACTTTAAACTATGTTTAACTTGTCTTAGATTACCTTACAGCTTGTAACTTAATATACTAGAATGGAGATATATTTTGTACTGCGTTAAATTATTTTTTAAATTTATTATTAGAATTTTATTTATATTCTCGTTAGGGAAATGTATGGAATATATTGTAATTCATATAGAATTGAAATCTTATCTTTTATATATCTATTGGATAACTGCGACGGTTATGGGTTCAATTCAAACTCGTGATAATGAAATATTCCCGCTCTGGTGACGAGATAAAGCGCGGCGTTAAGTACCGCCACTTAATACGCAAGTTATATATCAACATAACATGTATATTGTACATGTATTTTATATTAGTTTAGGCAAGCGGGCCAAGCCATGAGCAAAAGTCTGGTTTATTAAGAAAACAGAACACATTAAAATAAACAAACAAATTTTCTATTAAAATTATTTGAAAAAATCTGAAACCAAATTTAATTAGCATTTCGTTAAACGCAGCAAAATGAAAGAGGAAAAATATTCATTTTATCAGATCAACATTGTACTAGGAGCGCAAACGAGGACGACAAAGAATTTTGTTTTGTTATTTAGCTTGACAATTATATAATAAAATATTTTTAACTAAAATAGGCGCAGTGGAGCTTGTTGGTGGGTTTATTGTTTCATATTATACAATTGTACCTGTGCTTGGAGTTACCTCGGTCATAATTCTTAATTATTTCATTTGATCAAGCGGGCCTAGCCACAGGTTAAACCTACTATAATCTATATATATAAAATCGAAAGGTCATCACGAAATCTCAGAAACTACATGTGCTAGGAANATGGCAATCGAACCCACAACCATCATGTTTACAGCCAGACGCTATACCGTACCGTAGGGAAATAAATATAATATATCACTCTGCCCTGACCAGGATTCGAATCCCCACCCACCGCGTTCACAGTCACATTCTGTGCTGATGCGTCACTTCTTTTCTTCTTCTTATTTCTTTTTTTATTTATTATTATTATTTTATTGAAAATTCGTTTAAAATTTAGAACACCTAATTACCTTACAACATTCGAAGATCTATAAGATCATGCAACAGCTTAGCGCTAATCTGTGAAGACTTAACTTTAAACTATGTTTAACTTGTCTTAGATTACCTTACAGCTTGTAACTAAATACTAATATACTAGAATTGGGATGTATCTTGTACTGCGTTAAACTATTTTTTTTAAATAAGAAGAATTTGTTATTAGAATTTTATTTATATTCTCGTTAGGGAAATGTATAGAATATATTGTAATTCATATAGAATTGAAATTTTATTTTTTATATATATCTTTTCATTCATCTCATCCATTTCGTGGGAATGAAATATTCTGTTTTTTCTGGTGACGAGATAAAGCGCGGCGTTGAGTACCGCTACTTAATACGCAAGTATATATCAACATAACATGTATATCATACATGTATTCTATATTAGTTTAAGCAAGCGGGCGAAGCCTCATGGTTTTGGTCGTGCTAAGGCCTGGTTTATTACGAAAACAGAACACATTAAAATAAACAAACAAATTTTCTATTAAAATTATTTGAAAAAATCTGAAACCAAATTTAATTAGCATTTCGTTAAACGCAGCAAAATGAAAGAGGAAAAATATTCATTTTATCAGATCAACATTGTACTAGAAGCGCAAACGAGGACGACAAAGAATTTTGTTTTGTTATTTAGCTTGACAATTATATAATAAAATATTTTTAACTAAAATAGGCGCAGTAGAGCATGGGTTTATTGTTTCATATTGTAAAATTGTACCTGTGCTCGGTCTACCTCGGTTACCTCGGTCATAATTCTTAATTATTTCATTTGATCAAGCGGGCCTGGCCACAGGTTAAACCTACTATAATCTATATATATAAAATCGAAAGGTCACTCACTCATCACGAAATCTCAGCAACTACATGTGCTAGGAAACTCAAATTTGCATAGGAGTTACCTATATGACGTAGGTGCTCGCTAAGACGGGAGACATGGAGACAGAAATTAATAATAACGTAGTTCACGCAGGCGAACCCGCGGGTGGGCCGCTAGTATATTATAAGTGAAAGATCAAATGCTTTTAAGCATCAACTTGCCCCGTTAAATAAGAAAACTCGTCCAAATTTATTTATAAATCAATTTTCTCCCTTCGAAACTATTAAATGAGTCCAGACATACCATAGGGGTGTGCGACTGTAAATGCGACAGGTTGTGGATTCGATTCCCACTCAGGAAAATGAAATATTTAGTATATTCATGCTCTCTCTCTGGTAACGAAACAAGACACGACGTCGACTTCCGCAACTAAACACTCAATGCTTCGAATATTCAGCAGACAGTGGGAAACGGAAGTGGCTTAATGGGAACAGATGGTCTTAACAGTAGGTTCACAGGTTCCCTTTGTCTATGCGTGGGAATCTAAAAAAAAACTACTAAAGAATAAAATAAAGCAATACAATTAGTTCCATGTTCCGAGTCCTGAGCCCATGTTTATCCTGAGACGTACTGGCCCCTGAAGACCTTTTATAAGACGGTGTTGCTTTTTATCTCAGCTAAATGCTGTCCTCGTAGTATTTTACTGAATATTTGATGTATTTGAGCGTTTTATGTCGAAAATGTCAAACACTTTTTTAATATTTTTATAAATTGTGATACTTAAAATGATAAATATTCGCTATCTTTTATCGTTTTTACTTGACTGACTAAATTTTTATTTTGTTAATGAAACGATGCTATTGATAGGTAGGTAGGTAGGTATTTAAAAGTTTAATATTTTACAGTTGGATTAGATAAAACACAGCGTTGAATTACGCATTATCCTTTGGGTGGAATTCGCACTCGGGGAATACTTAAATTATTTTAATTTTCTTGCTCTTATAAGCGTTGAGTTCTCACAATCAATACATAACATCTCGAAACATGAAGTTCCCTCTGCTTATCCTACCACTTGCGGGATACAGCTTGAAGCTATAAAAAATATTAAAAGAAAAACAAAAAATATTTTCTACTCGCTTTTACCGTTTGGTAGCGTATAACATGTGCCTTTAAAACACCTGCAGAGAAACTAATTGGATAGAATTAGCCTCATGAGAACAATATGTTTAAGAGAAGTAGAGGAAAATGCTATAGAAATAATTAATATAGTTTATAGTGAGAGAGTTATATTTTAGTTATCTAGAAGAAAGATGAGTATTTTTAATATTAGATTAGATGTGACTCTCTGTCACTCGTGTTTTCTCTTGCCAGAGAGGGGAACCGATTGACGACGACTTGACTCTCATGGTTTCCTGGGCCTGCCCAGCTATGTGCGTTATACAAACTATAAAAAAATAATATAAGTTCATTTAAAAACGAGAATTCTACGCACCATCCTAAAAATTCTAAATCCACATACCTCTTTCTAGTAGTCCATTCAGTGTCTCGACAAATAGAAAAGACTAGTGATGTCTGTTTTTAGAGCACGTTTCGTTGCTTTTATTCCTTTTTTTTAATTCTGTTTCTCTTTTGCTCTTTGTTCGCCGAAGCCTACAACGTTAACGTTTTAGTGCAGAAAGAATTGTAAGTCTAAAGTCCTGTTAGTGTCACGTTTTAGGACATTTTCTAGTGTGTCAAAAGATTTTTTTTTATGTTTTAGGCATTTCTAGCATTTAAGCGAGGTTAATAGCACATCCATCATCGTAGCACGAGTGCTACAAATGCTACAAGTGCTACGATACGTAGCACTAGGTGGACATCAGTTAACAGTAGAGACTCGATTAACCGGAGTCATTGTTGTCGTTAGTGATTCGGATAATCGAAAATCCGAATAATCGGATTTATAAAAAAAAGCTGGTTCTTGCCTGGTTCTTCTTCTTCTGGTTCTTTTTGAAAAATTTGATGGTTTACCATTGATCCGTCGTTTGAATTATATCCTGTATAATGTTAATGTATAAAAGTGATATTTCAAGAACATAAATTGTCTCGTTTTTCCTTTTCTTTTTCGTGTCAACGTTTGAAAAATTCAGATTATATTATTTATTCCAATTTCCACCCACAAATAAGCTTGTAGGGCGATACCTACCACTATTCTTTGTTTTACCAGTTGTCTTATATTATACTACCAGATGAGCTAACAAGAACAAATATTTCTAATAACAGAATTCGAATCCGCACCCCATCACACGTCGAGATCAACATTTACTTTTCACTAACTAATAAACAGACATTTTTATTTTCCAACAAAAATTTTACTATCTAAAATAAAACCCTCATACATTTTTTACTTCAATCATTTGATCGAACAAAGGCAAGCACTGTTGTATTTTATTCATTTGCAGTTAACTTCGATGTTATTGAGTTGAATTTAATTTGGGCTGGAAAAGTGCATTCTACACAGCACTTATGATGAATTCGTTTTAACGAACCCAAACAAATGGAAAAATGTATATAAATTATACATTAAAAATGTATATAAATTATCATTAAATGTATATGTTTAATATTGTATGTAAATAATAAAAATGTATGTAGTTCTATTATATGAGCGCTACTGTGGTCGTCTAGTGGGTAGGTTCGAATCTAGCTTAAGCAATTATTTTTAAGTAAATATGAAGATAGATAGAAGAATACATACATAGAAGTTTTTTGGAAATGAAAGACTTTTTGGAAATAACGTTCAATAAAAAATGATTATATAAATTAATTTAATAAAATACGACATCCTCGAAATGAAATATCTCTCAAAGTAATAAGTAAATTTGTTAAGATCTATTTGCTATATAAAATAATATTAGCTAAGATCCAATTTAAATCTATTCGCTTCATTTACTCTCATCAACTATGCCTTCCAGGGACTCATTAAGCGTTTTGCCCAATCTTTCTCCAATATTACAGATATTTTGAAGGTCAATTAAGTAAAACACATTTTTAGAATTAAATATTATTTTTAGACTTAAATATAACTACAAAACGGGTGTAGAAAACTTCACCAAATGAAAAAAGTCAATTATAGGAGCTTGAACCTGAGTGGTTAAGTAGGTAATCCCTAAAGACTATTCTGGTCCTGGGTGCATCGTCAAATCAGCTCGATAATACCATATTATTATAATGTAACCTAAGCTACTTATCAGTAACTACCAAATTTAGTAATGAAACAATTATAAAAACTGGCAATTTTAAAAAAAAAAGTAATAGTAAGTAGATGTTAAATAATAGTAACTTTCTATATTAACAAGTAAAGCCAAGGTATATCTTTAGTTACGAGACTAGTTCCAAAACAAAACACGCCAACACAATATACAAGACCACAACTCATCAAGTAAACGGTCGCGTGGACAATCCCATTCTGAGCTGCCATCGTAAACGAGAGAGAACGTGATATCTTAAAAATGTATATATATAGCCTTAAGAATATACTCTTGAGATATTTCTGATAGTAATAGTCACCAGTTTTTAGCAGGATAGTAGGGAACTTTTTTTAGGGTTCCGTACCCCAAGGGTAAAATGGGACCTTATCATTTTGCTGTTCTTCCCTCTGTTTGTCTGCCCGTCTGTCACAGGGCTGTACCTCATGAACCGTGGCACTTAGATAATTGAAATTTTCATAATGGTACAAAATTAAGGCAGTAGTGGTGTAAAATTATAAAAAATACAACAAATGAAAGATTCGAAAAATAGAAAGAAGAAATAAAAGTTTTTTCTTATGTTTTTACAAAAGAAAAACACTCAAAACATATACCATACCAACACAATTACAACTAAAACGTGCTATTCCTAGTTTTATTCTCACATCGTTTAAAACTATCTTATATTAAAATTTCTGTCGTTTTATAGCCGCCGATATTAATTATACAAGCCATTCCACACTAATTGTGAATGCCTTTATTACAATAGCTCGAGGTCAAACTACATTCTCTCGGGCCGCCGCTATGATAAGGATTTTATGTCTTGTTTCAGCGCTGAAAGTTGCCTATTTAGGTTTTAATTGTATTATTTTAGTTCTATATTGTTTGTTTATATAATTTTTTTATTGTATAGTAGGGTAGGCCTGGAACCTGGGAATCTAGTGTTAAGGCACTCAGTTCTCATTAATACACTTTCGTTTCCCATTTTCTTCCACATTCATGGAAATTCGTACTTTTTGGTTTTATTCTATACTAGCGGACGCGCGCAGCTTCGCTTGCGTAATTAGGGGTGAATTCTAATAAACCACGAAACATCAATGAAATATTTTTAAGAGTCTAAATATCAAATTTTATAAAAATCGGTGGTGATTTAAAGATTTTTCCATACAAACTTTCAACTCCTTAT
>JAKRZM010000649.1:234708-246873 GCA_036379175.1 Heliconius cydno galanthus | reverse complement strand
AACAAACAAACAAACAAACAAACAAACTCTTCCGCTTTATTATATTAGTATAGATAACCGCCACTCAACACACAATGCGTCAAGAATTCGCTAGAACGAAGGTATCTTAATGGGAACGGATTGCCTAAACATTAGGTTCCCAGAATTCCTCTGCCTACCCTGCTATGTGCTCGCCCGCATGCTCAAATTGAAGTAACTAAGAGATGCGTATTACATTGGAGCGTTTAACCTAGATTAATATAGCCTATAGCCTTCCTCAATCAATGAACCATAAAATACAATGGATATTTTCAATTCGATCCTTGTTTACTGAGATTAGCTCGTTGGAACAAACAAATCTTCATCTCTATTATAAGTTTAGATATATTTAATATGAGAATAACTAAAAAGCCGAGTTGAGTGCCATTACCCAACACGCAAAATCTCTATAAAATGGTATGAATCTGTAACCACTGTGGCATATTAAAGGCTTCATTCCTCCAGCCCAGACCTTTATCCAGCATCTGGGATAAAGAGAATGTATGCCATTTGATGAAAAGCCCGCTGGGATACGTAAATTGCCGATACATTTTATGACGAGTAATAACAAGATTTTTATCGTCCCCTATAGATTTCGTTATGGTCCACTTGTAGGTAGTTTTTGATTCGTTTGTGTTTAAATTGTCGAAAATCATATTATTGAAGTAAAAAAAGAATAATTTCATTATCTTGAAATATCTCAAATGTCTCGAAATTCTAGCAGAAAGTGGGGAACGAAGAAATATGAGAGGTAGAAGAAATACGAGGGTATGAAATATTTAAATTTTGCACTTCCTCGCTCTGTTAATTAGGTAAAGCGTGGCGTTGGGTTACACCACTCAAAACACAATGCCTCAAGAATTTGGCGGAAAATGGGGAACGAAAGGGTCTTAATGGGAACGGAGTGTCTTAATTCCAGGTTCCCTCTGCCTACCTTGCACAGTAAACAATTTGAACAATGCACGGATATACTAAATAGTGAACTTGTAACTAAATAACTTTTATAAGATGAATGTTTTGGTCCCGGCTCGGGGGAGCAATGCTAGTTAGCTCTGTAAAATATCTCCTTGTGTTGTATTATTAGTTGTTTATACACTCTCTGGAGTCGAACTTTCTAAAAAACTATTTCATTATTATATTTATATTACCAGTAGGATCGTTTTTAATTTAATTTGGTAGACTAAGATGGCCTCATGGGTCGTCAAGGTACGGGGCAGAAATAAAAGGTGGATACGGAAGTGTCCTAACAGTAGGTTCCCAGGCTCCCTCTGCCTGCCTAAAAATAAAGTAGATAGAAGGTCTACGGCAGTAGAAATGGTTATTAAGTCGTATTTGAATCTCTTAAAACTCTTCTGAGCTTCTCACTCTGCAACGCCAATGGCTCGGAATATAATCTCTTCTCTCTTCTCAGTAATAAGATGGGGCATCATAGTGTTAGTTTAATTATTTAGTTAAAATTTTTGTTATGCATATAAAAATGTGGAAAAGACTACTTTTCTTCTTCACTAATTTTTATATGGTTTATATTTTCTCTTACCATATACATATATACGTTCCAAACTTTAATTCTTCAACTTAACTCAAAACATCAATTAACTTCACAATTCCACAGAACGAAACCCCTACATCCCGTGAACTCCATTCCACCAGACTACTCCTCCCCTTTGAAATATCGAGAGCTCGCCAAAAATAATTCAAATGTGTCGCTATAAATCCGTAGCAAGTTCAGTTTCAATTGGTCCGCCATTGGCCGACGGAATTTGCGACTAAATTTTCCAACTTTCGTCCGCTCCCAGCAGTTTTCTTTGAGATAACTTTGTCAGGTATGGACACGTTTGTTACGATTGATTTATTTTACTTTTATTCTAAGCATACGATGCTGAAGTTTCTTGGTTCACGGTTTGTATTGAGATTTATATTCAATTTGGTTGTAGATTAAAGGATGTAACTTATGTTGTAGGCTTTTTCTTGTTTATATAATGTGTTTTGGGTAACAAATATTTGAAAGTATTGTATGTGAAACATTATTCCACTACTAAACATGCAATGCTTCCAGAATTCGGCGGAAAGTGAGGACTGGAAGTGTCTTAATGGGAACGGAGTGTCTAGATACTAGGTTCCCTCTGCCTACCTTGCTATGTGTGAGATACAGCGTGATGCTAATTTAGAGACAGTCGAGGCTGGTTAGCGTCATTTCAGTCAAGGTGGAAATCACATTACTACGCTTTTAGGTTTTGGTAATGCTTAAAGGCATGTAAAACCGCTTATATATTTTTTATTTTATAATTAATTTGAGAGAAAACCTACAGCTACTACAATTTTCGAGACATGTCACGGTTGAGTGGCGAAACTTAACACCGCAATCAATTCTAAATTTAAATAAAAATAACTCCATAATTAACCAGATAGTTGATAATTCATCAGGTTTTCCTCACCTCGCTAAATGTAAGAAATACGAAAGACGTACCTAACATATAATCACTACCAGCGAGGGCAAAGCCCCATCCGTCGCGCCAACCAATTTAAATACCAAAGCGACTAATTATAACAAAGCGTGTATTGTCTGAATTTGACTCGTTATATAAATTTCGGTACAATTTTTAATTTGAATCTCAAAAGGTTCCTCTCGACGGGGACGGGAAACAAAATGTTTGTGCCTTTAAGCGGCTTAGTGCTGTCCGACATTGTATTTTGATCGGATATTTTGCCATTAATTCGATTTTGTTCTTTTGTTAAAAGATTGCTATTAATTATGAAATGTAAACAAGGAATAAGTTATTGAAATTTCGGTTCTTCGAACACTGTTCAATTATATGTTGAGTGGCGGAGCTAAACGCTGCGCTTGTCTTGTTATTAAAGCGCGAATTTGATAATAATTTATTCTCCAAATTGGATTTCGGATATTTACGCTAATAGTCGCTTAACACGTTTACAGCAATACCTATTTTTAGAAATGTCAGCTGTCGCAGTTGAGGTCTTTTCGGTCTCATATTTTATACTTAAGTAACATGACGCACAAGGGCCTGAAATCTATATGAGGCTGATTTTGACCTCAAGCCGCCGTGACCGTGTTAACGACCGCTCAATGCTTCTTATAAACATTGTTGCAGATTTAAAAGTTAAATGTTCTTCCACTTCATCGTACTTGATCTAGTCAGGCCAGAAAAATGAAATTAGTTAAAAAAATGCAGTTTTTTTGAAGATATTTAAACATAAATAATCTAAACTAAAAAAAATAGATATTAATATAATTAGTTTATTTAAAATACACTTAAAACTACTGAATAATGTCTAAGGAATACATTTTAAATGGATTTTTATTCACAGTATTGTAAGACAGTAATATTTTATACCTAGAAGCTTTTAATGAATACTTAATTAGTTGAAGAATGAAGAGAAGAACTCAAATAAAAAACTTAAAAAAGAAAATACATCGTTGCAGCACAGTGGTCAACTGATATGACGGTTATGGATTGGAATTAAATACTTTTTTTTCATCTAGCGCATAGCTGGGTAAGCGGAAGGAAATTGGGAAACTAATTTTAAGACACTCCGTTCCCATAAATATACTTCCGTTCCCCACTTTCTGTATAATTCTGGAGGCACGGCGTTGAGTTCCGCCACTCAATACGCAAGTGTTTTGCCTCGTTACTCATAACAATGAAATGAAAATGTTTTTTTACTATAAGCTTAAAACTATTTGAAAAGTGTTAAGTTTACCTAAGTGTGTTCTGTATGATGCAAAGATCCATTAACTTTTTATATGACTTTACTTGGAGACACTGAAAGAGTACCACAGAGTGATCATTAATCACTCTGCTTTCCGTTTCCTTGCATCCGTTGTTCTTACGTTTTAGTTCGCAAAAACTGTTGTGGCACGAGTTCTAAATCGGAATGTGAATTGTTTGTATCGGTTAAAAATTAAACTGCGTATTGCTAATAACTTTTTTGATGTATATATTTTGCACTAATTCTTCGACGTGAAATATTACTTACACTGAGATGAAATCTCCCACCCACGATCATCTAAATATTTGTTTTTCAAATTTCAATTGATAACGTTTGCATATGTACGTGTATGAAAGATCCGCACAACAACCCGAGGTTAGTAACCGCAAAACGACCGCAGCCGTCAACGAGGCCTACAGAAAGTTTCGTGTAGAGTAATACATGCTTTGGTTATATCCCAAGATATAGCAGGTAGCGAGATTTACTCAAATATATTGAGAAGAAAGTGTGAGAGTTTTATAATAGAAAAGATTTTCCCTGCTCTCATGGTCAAATGGGAATAGCTACGAGTTAAATTTCAAGTACCTGAGGTAACTTTCACCATATCTCGGGTACTCTGGGTTACATTGAAACTATAAAGCTGATGTAACATAGACCTTTTCGATAAATTGTTCATTTTGTTATGTTTTTTTAAGACAATGTATTTTTTTTTGTAAAACCAGAACTTATAAATAAACAGTTTGCTAAAAGATTTTATACTTTTCCCTGAGGTTCCTCTGCCGATTGGTGCTAAAATACGTGGAAAAAAACTTGTAGGTAGAATAGACTAGTATAAGAATTAATTTTGAATACATTACGGTCCATTTTTTCCAGTCTGAATTCGAACATTGGGTGTTAAGTAGTGGAACTTATCTCCGCTTCTTTTCTTACCAGAGGATTTCTTTTAACAAATAATATTATAACATTATAATAATATAACACCCTGTATATTAAATCCACGTACCACACTCCATGTATGTAGGTCAGTGAGTGTTCTCTAAATGAGCGCATACAAATGAACGCGAATCTTAGAGTGGCCTGTTTCTATAGCATGCTTGGTGTTGCCAGTTTAATTGCTTTTCCCATACCACCGGGGAAGTTAACTTACCTCATCACTTTGATTAAGCTATTGTCAGTTGGAGTAGCTTTTTTTATTTGGTTTGTATTGAAAATGTCCTACTTTCCACTGAATTCTGAATGCATTGCGTGTTGAATGACGGAGCCCAACGCCGCCTTTTGCCTCGTTTATATTCGTCGTGTAAATAAGGAAATTAAATTATATTCAATAGATCACTATTGGCCATTGTAGTGTCAAAACCCTAATATTTATTTTAGATTTACGTTGTATCAGGCATGGAACCTAGTGTTAAGACATTCCGTTCTCCAAACATCGTCCATTTCTCGATACATGGCAGAACTCAACCACTAACAACCAACGAATATGAGTATATATTAGTTCAATATGTTATAAAAACTTTTCTTACATTTAATTTTTTCATTTACGATATATTGGCGTTGCTAAGTACCTTTTAGAGGAGAGATGAGGTTGGCTCGCCGCCAGGAACTACTAACAGAACAGGCAAGACTTTGTACCGAACATATTAATTGACTGTTTCTTTTTCACTGGATGAAATAATATCAATTAAAATATTAAGGTTAATTTTAATTAAATTTCAGTTTATGAGTATGAGGCTTGTTGGATTCTTTAAAAAAATATTATTGAATTAGAAATATAAGAGAAATACCTTTGTTAACTAATCTTTTAATTTTGTATTTCTTATAATAATATTTTAAATGCAATAAACAATATAGGTGTGGTTCCTGCTTTTTCCCGTATATAGTAGTGAAGGTAGAAAAAATATGTCATGTGGACTCTCCATTCCTCGATTTCTGACATCAGAACTGGAAATCGAGACATTACGGTTGAATGATGAAAGCCAACGCCGCAGTTTCTTTGCGAGTAAATTAACATTATTTTTTCCACCAAATGGGAATGGAATACACAACCGTAGTGTTTAAAATCAAACATGTTGCTTTACTTTATAAGAAACTAGAGAGAATATGTCACTCCTTCTCTTATACAATAGCATACCCCAGCTTGAAATTTGATCATAAACATGTCTATCATAGTATAAGAGGAAACTCGTAACTTCCTTTATAAGCTCTACAACTAACTCTAGCTTTGTTGGCTGGAAGATGTCTTCAAATTTGACTTGCCAGATTAGTGGTACCCAGCTTGTAAACACCCGGTTAGATTAACCTAAACCCCTTTTGATATTGTATTTGAGGATATAAAATCGATTTAAATCTTGTGAAATATTTTTAACAGGTTAAATTAATAATTTCTGTTATTTTATAATGCTATTTTATATTAATTGTAAGATAAAGGACTAGGGACAACGCACTTTGTTTACTAGGGTAAGCAGAGGGAGCCTAGTGCTAACACACAATTTTGCACCAAACGGAATCCTGTACCGCAATTATTTTCACAATAGGTGTAGTTCTATCAGGGTAGGCAGAGGGAACTTGGGAACCTAGTGGTAAGACATCTCATTCCCCACTTTCCCCGCTTTGCCTCGTTACCAGAGCGATGAAATCAAAATATAAAATATTTCATATCCTGGAGTGGGAATTGAATCCACAAAGGCCGCGTTTATAATCACAAGCTTGTATCTATTATCAATTTAATTTTTCTATTTTTCTTTTTAACTCACAAAAACAAAATAATTATAAATACAAATACAGCGGCTAAAAATTGTTCCTTATGAACATATGAACAACATTTACAATGAACACTTTCAAAGTAAAATGTTTTAGATATCTTGCTTTTATACGAGATACTAAGCCGGGCAACTATTCTATAGATAGGGGTAGTACGTACATACATATGTTGCAGAATGAAGAATTTCAAGCGGGAACTTTCGTAGAGCTTCCAAGTTATATGAGTGCAGTTATTTTCACTTAACTAGCTGTCGGTATTTAATCTAGCAATTGAAGAAATAAAGATCAGTAATTTTTGTGTATGTGAATGATATAAGTTTTCTTTTCTTTTTTACATATCAGTACAGCAATTTTAATATCTACTTTCTATCTTTTGATATCTTTTAAAAGTTTAAATTTAAAGAGACAAGTGAAAAGTCTTAAAGTAAGTTTCTTCCGTGTACTCCTTAAAAATTAGGTCTTGTCTAAAAAAGAAAATATTATATTTTGCTGCTAAGCTAGCATTATCTTATAAAAAGGCTTAACTTGAATAAAAGCTGATAAATCTCTTAGTTCTCGTAACTCGTAACTACACCAAAATAAAAAAAAAGAAATTACAATAAAAAAAAATGTCCAATATATTCAATAACAACTCGAACATATAAAATCGCGATCCAGCATCCCATCACTAAACTATACGTTCGTCTTATTTCCGTATAGTAAACTTAGAAGCTATTACCTTTTATAGTGTTGTCCGCTGACCGGACATCGGACCCCGTTTATATTGCGATACATCGACACTCTAGATCGAGTCATATAATTTTTTAATTTTCTACCATGTTGTAAATAAGTTAATAGCTTTATTTTACTTTTCTTTACTTGGAATGGGTGAAGCTGTATAGGTTTTTTGTTGGATTTGCAATTTTCTACGTTTTATGTTCTATGAGATGATGTTATTGTTTATTGCTGCGACGATTTTAGATCTTTTTTTTATTCGTGTCAAGCAATTTTGAGAAAGTTATGCTATTTAGAATTTATTTTGTTATTAAAATTAATATTTTTTTCTTTAATTTTTGTGCCTATATTCTAGTCTGAATAGTACTGAAACTGAATATTGAAGGCAATTCAAAACCACAACAGCTATATCACTCGACTATTGTATGAATATTAATTGATGTTATTGAATAAATTATTTGCAAATTCATACTCAATAAAGTTAAATTTTTATAATTATCATATTGAAATTGAATATGATTACAATATATTAATATTAAAACCATTAATATTTGTAAAACTGTTAAATATGTTAATAGTATAATAAATTATTCATTCCATCTGGTAATATAGGCACTTAGCTAATAAACCAAAATTTTAAAATTAAACTTTACTGCCAAAAAGCTGTAAGTTTTTCAAATATATCTTGGGCAAGAGTACCACATATTCTCCTTAACTACCTCACCGGCCATGATTAAGAGCAACCACATCATCAACAAGACAATAAAGTCAAGCGGTCTTGGCTCTAGGAGAGGCTATTATGCTTGCGACGCAAGATAGCAAGTATTGCATTCATTTGAAATGTTTGATTTATAGTATCATTTTATTATTTTTATTCATATGTTCTTGATTTTTTATGAAACTTTCGAGTGATATTGAAGTTCACTTACTTAAATTAATAATTATATTGAATGACCTTTCGATTCAGGTCAAAAATATTGGCCATGGCACATATTATAATAATAACAATGTGTACATCTGTATATTTTGCACATTTATTTTTCTCAATTATTTATTTAATAGAATTATGAGTTGATTGTTGCACGGCGTTAAGTTCCGCCACTCAGCAGAAAGTGGGGAATGAAGTGTTTAACACTAGGTTCCCTTTGCCGAATCTGCTGTATGCGGGGATACAGTGTGAAGCCGATTTTTATTTTTATGAATTGATTGATATACGTGGGAAATGAGTGATAATATATTTTAATTACATTTTTTTGGAATTTATAATTGAAAATTCCAAAGAAAAAATGTCTCTAGAGTCATATTTTACCAGTACGGTACCATTTAGCTTTTACATGTGCCTTTCTTTACATTAACCTTTATATAAAATCGTCATGACATTTTGTAAACGGTTTGCATTAACTCTCGAGTTCCTTTCACGATAGGACAATATTTATAGGAGGACTTTTAAACAGGAAATGGCGTAAGTAAAGGAAGGATTTTATTTGCTACAACCATCCGATCTATACATTCGATTCTATTTATATATTTAATATGTTATTAGGTTTTATGGTTATATTAAAATACTTCATACCCTCTATGGAGAATCAAACCCATAACCGTCGTGCTTACTGTCAGATTCTATGAAGCTGCACCACCATGGATTTTCTTGTAACGCGTAATTTAATCTAAGATACGATGCTCCAGACAATATCTTGTTTCACTCCAGTAACCTTATAGATGTACAAATGAAATAAAAGAAAGGTCACGTTGAAGTTACAAATTCTATATATCATTAAATATGTGCAGAGCATTGGAATATATTTATTTTTCTGTATGTATTTATAGATGTCATTTTATTTTATGTTTTCTATTTACGTACTACTTTTGAAAATTAATTCGTAAAATTCTTGACTGTATATATTTTTTTGTTATTAAAGTTCTTAATTTCATTATTCCGTATACTATGATATTCACGATTTTTCTCAAATAGTCAAAAGGAATAGTCAAAAGGAATTCAGTGTTAACACACTCAGTTCCTCAATTTACTCCCAAATTTCAAGACGAATCTCCACGCTTTGTCTAACAGACCAGGCAAATGTGAATAATTTAAATATTATCGCCCCCCTGACTGGGAATCGAACCCACAGCAATTGAAATTACAATCAGATGACTAAACTAGTACATATACAACTAAAATATAAAATCTCTCGGGCGCTTTAAATGTTTTCATTATTTCGTCCCAACAAGAAGTTCTCTCCAGACCTCACCAACAAAATGCTATAATTTCGAGAGGGTCATGTATTTTCGTTCCGCACTTTACGAGTCCCGTGTTATCGATAAAAAACTTATACGCACTCAGTTTTGTCGCGTTAAGGGCCTTAGTAGGAATTTCTGTGCCATTATTTTCACTTTGTTTTTTGTGTACTTGATAAACTATTTCACAGTTATTTATATATTATGTGAGAATGGAATTATTTCTTGTATGTTTTTTTTTGGAAATTGAGTTGGTTTCTTTTTTTTTAAAAAAAAGAGTTTTACTAAGAATAGAACAATATATGTAGACTACATGTAAAAAAAATCAGCAAGCACGGGTTCAAATCTCACTAGTTTGAATTTGAACCCGTGCTTCCTGAAAACGATGTCTCCGTCCCATTTTCTCCATTTAAAAATTTCTGAATGTAATTTTAGGTTTATGTTATAAATGGAATATTGTTTATTTATGGTTATAAGTATATTTTACAAATCCAGACCTATTATTTGATACCCATATGGCCTGTGCAAAAAACTATAACGACCATTTTAGATTAACAACAAAATTGACTATATTATCATCAGAACTGAGTGGATCAAATTGAATTTGCAAGACTTCACAAACACTAACAAACGTACTAACACGGCAAATTAAATAAAATCTTAACATATTCAATAATACGAGTATGTCCTGAATTATTTAAGAAAATTGGAGAAAGACGGAAAGATAGAATACTACTATATGTTATTAAGGGATCCGTATCCGAATCACGTGCGCGGACTAATCAGTCTTTTCACTTGTAGTGTCTGTAATTGGTCGCTCATTGAGAGCTTCACGAACTTTATTGAGAAGTTTATTGAAAATAGCAAATAATTTGTTTTAAACATTGTGCTTATTTTAGATATATTTAATATCAGATAAATTACTGGACCAGTCCAGTCCAATATAGACTAGACTAGCCTGGGCTCAATTTTAAGTATTTTTCTTTAAATTAAATAATTTTTAATTGAAGTAGATTTTACAATTAATTTTCAAGACTCATCCATATTATTCCGTAAAAAGTAAATAAAATCTTTGAAATGGACGAGTAAAATAACTACCAGATAATTTTCTTGGCAAGTAAAGCGAAACCTTAAACAGCAGACAGGTATTTCTACTGCATCTCCTTGGCACCAATTCTTATCATTTTTTATCAGTTAAGCAAGCTAACAAAAATAAAGTTGTGATTTTCTTCAAGAAAAGCTTTTTATATTATTTTATGTAGAAAAAACAAAAAGGTGGTTTAAGGGCAAAAGTGTGCGGTGGTAACAGGTAGTGGGTTCGATCCCACTCGAAGTAATAAAATATTACTTATTTTCATTTCCTCGCTCGGGTGACGAGGCAAAGGCGACGCGCTTAGAATCCAGATTCAAATCTCGAAAATTCAGCGGAAAGTGGAGAATGGAAGTGTTTTAATAAGATCTTAACACTTACTTCCCAGGTTCCTTCTGCCTACCTTGCTAAAAAAAAGAAATTAATGCTTATTACCATATAACATATATACTATTTAACATAGTTAGATAGCTCAAACAAGTCAATACAATTTAAAGCACAGTACCGAAACACAATGACCGTACTACGTACAAGAGCGGTAATTATTTAATTTGCATTTAAACATTACACCGGATGAGGTCACGTGCGACTGCACTCGCTTTAATAAAAGTAAAATATAACAGCGATAAGGCTGTTTAATAAAAAATGTGCCTTTACTTAAAAAAGTATTGTAGAAATTAAATGTTTGCATATAGTGCAGGCTTGACGCTGTTCTGTATGTCGTAAATAGCAGGTTCGAGGTTTATGTCAGTAAAAAAATACCTCTTTTCGTTTTTTTTAATTATCATATTATTGACGACTTAATGACGGTCAGTCGTCTCTTTAGAAGAAAATGTAGTAGATTTTTTTAGTGCTATGTAACTATATTTTACAATGAATATTTAATATAATATTATTTAATTTAACATAGCAATTTTATTTAAGAAACATATCTTGTAATCTTGTAAGATCAATGTAATGAAAATATCATTATATTGATCTTTTTTATTCTTGATGTTGAAATGAATTGAATTGAAATTTCATCTCTAGAATAAATTTGACTTAAATTTTCTCCAAGAACTTAAATCAAAACTTATTTCTTTAATGTCATCATTGTAACATTGGACAAATGTCCAAATGTTAAAGGAGCAGGTGTTAAAGGTACAGTATTTATAAATATAAATATTCTAATCTAAATAACTGTTCCTTACGTAACACTCCCCAATCTTCCTCACCACAATCGGTTAAAACTTCCCAGTTATAAACAAACCATTCGCACACCATTAATCCGACGCTTCAATCTGTGAAAGCCTCAGTTGGAAAAGATGAATCAGTCCATTGAATATAACTCCACAGGATCCAAGTTTGGAATCGTTTGGCGTCGAACATAAGAAAAAAAATTGGAAAAGTTCCCCATCCCATCAGTCACTTTTCAAAGAGTTTTTTGGGACACCGAGTGATTTTAATAGGCGTAAGCCGTTTATCAAGTGGCAACGGTTGATGATTTAATGCGTGCCAATCACGGCTTAAACGGATAGATGAGTGTCCCTTTGTTTCTGATGGCTATGAATTTGGACGATTAAGGATATGACAGCTGTAACGTTGGAAATATGGACTCCGAGGATAGTGGATGGTGCTTT
>JAKRZM010000649.1:199451-234640 GCA_036379175.1 Heliconius cydno galanthus | reverse complement strand
ATGCACGTATACAGGTAGGGGGTCTAAATATTTGAGCCAAATATGATAGGTTTAGGTGGAATAGTTTTTGAGTTACGAATAGGTAAAAAGTGGCTTCAAATGGTTCGTGTAAAATAACACACGGTGCTGCTCGCCAGTTCTGAAACCCAGAACTTGGCACGCGCTCCGCGCGTTTTAAATATAATATGTTTATGTTGTTAATTTTGTAATTCTTATTTCCGTTATTAGTAAAAATAACTTCGATAGAAATCACTTTTTTATCTGTATGAAAGAAATATCCGTAATGCGTTTGAAAGTATTGCCATTGTCAAAGCAGAGCCATCCATGAAATTAAATGAAAGTTCAGCCAGTCAACTCGGATTATCACCAAAATTCAAAGTGGAGATCGGAACTGTCTTAAGGAATCGGAGAATTTTAACCCTAAATTCCTAGGCCGGGAATGAAAGGTCGCGTTTACAGGAAGAAGCTGCGCCACTGCAGCATTATTTTCTTAGATTATAAGCTAATAATGTTCCTATTTGACCCCAGATTCACATTTAAGGTTAAATATTTATTATATTAAATGATTTTATCAATATAGTTTTATCAAAGCGATTCAAATTTATTAGTTTTCTCATTACGTTGAAAATATCGTACAAAATCAAATCCTTTGAGCTCCTACGAATTTCATTTACCTGAAGGGCACAGATATCCTAATCCAATATTCAATTTAAATTTCAAAGACCTGTTCTAGCAGATAGCTTTGTAAAGATCCTTATATATATGAGTACACATATATTGTGAACCAAATCTTATGACTTTTTGTTATCTTATCATATACAAAAGCAAATCTTTTGTATATCTTTTAGAATCCCCACCCCACTTTAAAATATCCCCCACTCCCATTTTTAAAAATTTTATTAATATTATTATATTATAACTTCACGCTGTATTCGCTTAACATTAGGTTCCCTCTGCCTACCCTGCTGTGTGCGGGATACAACGTGAAGTTGATTTTATTTTGATTTTAAATGAAGTATAAAAGTAAATGTCGTTTTCTTCAACCAGAAATATCATTTCTAAGCCAACGTAATATGCCATAATATATAGAAAATGTTGCAAAATGCTGCCTTCAATGCACAGCTACGAAAGGATTTATTTCAGAAACTAATAGCTCTAGCACTGTCAAGGCACAATAAGTTATAATATATAGCCGTTCGAGCGAATTGAGCTAGCGATACGAGAAATTCGGAAAGTTTCTTCTTATTTTCGACATAATAAAAATTAGTTAAGATATTTATTTTTTATATAGATATTCATTTTATAAGGGAATCTTTTTTCCGTTATTAAGATTTCATATTTGTAATGATTTTTTCATTCGTTTTGGTTGGATAAATGATAATGAAAATTCGTTTCTTATGTTACAGAGCATTAACATGAAATTTGGGACATAAAAATGGATGATGGATCGTATAAAAGTTATTTTTTTGTTTTACCACAGCAAAGTTCTAAAAATAATCAATTGACAAGCGTGTAAATGCAGGATGCACTATGAAGAAAAGAAAAAAAATTACAAGACCAATAAAAAAAGTTACCATCAATTCTTTAAATCCGTTGGTTCTATTGTCAAGTGAAATTCCAATAGCAGCAGCTGAAATTAAGTAATTTAATTAAAGAAATTTACAAAACATAACTTTTCATATGGACTGATATTATTTGCTAAATAAATTAATGGATAATGAAAACTCTGAGAGAACAACGGAACGGAATTCTGAAAAAACTTGAATATGTATATCTCATACAAATATTCAAACAACAATATGCACATAATATCATTTGAATTCTGAAAGAAACAAAGAATCTTTATAAATAAACAGAATATGTACTTTATAAGAAAAAAGTTAATAAAAACATTGATAATTATGTATTTTCAGTTCCCCATTTCTAAATAGATTTCACTAATTAATATAACTTCCTATTTTGATAATGTTTTCAGTTATAATAGAAAGTTTTTTCTTAATATTAAAAAATTATTTATACGTAAGTTGTAATGAATAAATTGAATGAAAGAGACGCGGCAAGCACAATATGGTTGCAACTCTACTTTCATTTCTGTTTAGAACTGCGCATCCATTTTATAAGGTAAATTTAATATAAAAAATGTAGATTTTATTACACGAACTAAAAGAACTATAGAAAGCAAATTGTGATGAAGGGTGGATACAAATCTGCTAATAAATTATGTTTTATTTACTTTAGATTTGTGTAATAAGATTTTTGTCATTATGCTAACAACACATACTCATTGGTATATAAGATAGAGGCCAGTCGTAGTGCGACTGTAAACGTGAAAGCTTGTAACTTCGATTCCCACTTGAGGAAATGAAATATTTAATATTTTATTTCTCCAGGATTCGGCGCAAGGGGAGGACCAGAAGTGTCTTAATGGGAACGGAGTGCCTTAACACTAAGTTCGTTCGTTCGTAGGTTCCCTCTGCCTACCCTGGCTGTGTGCAAGATACAACACAAACCTAAAAACCTCTCAACTCTTAAAATTCAGGACTGTGAGATTTATTGAACATAGAATATGTAGAAATTAAAGAACGAAGAAATTCTACCACTAGCAGTGACTAAGAAGTAAAACTTCCATCACCANGTAGTGCGACTGTAAACGTGAAAGCTTGTAACTTCGATTCCCACTTGAGGAAATGAAATATTTAATATTTTATTTCTCCAGGATTCGGCGCAAGGGGAGGACCAGTGTCTTAATGGGAACGGAGTGCCTTAACACTAAGTTCGTTCGTTCGTAGGTTCCCTCTGCCTACCCTGGCTGTGTGTAAGATACAACACAAAGCTAAAAACCTCTCAACTCTTAAAACTCCAGGACTGTGAGATTTATTGAACATAGAATACGTAGAAATTAAAGAACGATGAAATTCTACCACTAGCAGTGACTAAGAAGTAAAACCTCCATCTCCAACTAAACTTATTTTATAAACCTCACCCACATATTTCTCAAATTCTATTTCTCACCTATTCCCTGAAATAATATTAATGTACAAAAAGAAATGAATAGTCTTTTTATCTTTCCAAACATGGTCCATTCATCAGCCGCCCTCATCCAACACATGTCGGCCGGTACTGTATCCTGCCTTCTTAATTAATTACGTTTTGGGATTTAGTGCCAAAAAGGTTAAAATGTAACGCATTGTTCGTAGTAAGTGATAAAGGTTTTTGTGGGAATTATTGGGATAGCTTTCGCATTGATATCTAAAGTGGTTCTAGTATCTGGAATTCTTTCTTTCTAATTGCATGAGCAGATCCCGTTGCTTAACAGGTTCGCCTAATGAGTTTAAAGCACTCAAATTTTTATTAATTTGATCAATTAAATTCTTTATTCAGAGGGAACCTAATGATAAGATATTCCGCTCCTGACTTACAGAACAAATGAAATTAAAACCTACCAAAATTATACCTATTGCCATAAAAAAGGTGTAATAATTCATATATGTATGTATATCTAAGACATTTATTATAAGAAACTAGCTATTTCGTCTACCTCGCAACTAGGACGCAGGTATTCCAGCTACGTCTTTGTCCCGGGCGAGGCTTTATGTCAGCGCCCATTGTACTACAGTTTGTTATCAGTGTGATGTTTGCTTTAAAACACTGGTGTATTATCACTGGAATAAGATCTCAGAGTGGACTGGGATTCTATTCCTAAATAGGGGAGATTCTCTTAAATTTTCGTTTAGATTGCAATCTCTTTTATTTATTTGTATACTGAAATTTAACAATTTTAGTTCTTAAAATGCTATTGTATTAATAATAAAAAAAATATTTCATGTAATATTTTGTTTTGAATATTAGATAATAGCATCACGGATTCTCTATTCGATATTCTTATTAATATTTAAGTATGATAGACTTATTATATATATAATATATATGTATGTCTGTATACACGTACATATATATATATATATCTCTCTGGATGTATAGCATATTCCCAGTAAAGAGAAAACGTGCGGGGTTGACATTTCGAATATTGTGCTCTCGGCGTGGTTACATAGCGAAAGTAGGTCAAAGGACTTTCAAATGTGCGTACTATAACGTGTGTTAGTACGTGTCCTTAATACCTCCTAAACACGCCTAGATAAATTATTTCTGATATTATGTAAATTTAATATTAGATTATATGTATTTTAGTTTTTTTTTTGAGAAATAGATAATATTAGGACATAATACTTTTTTGTTTCTAAAGTTGGCAGTCCTGTCAGGCGTACTTTATTTACTTACAAATAGAGGTAAATTGTAGAAATCTTTTGTAAATCTTTATTCAATGAAATAAATTAAAAATTGTACTGGGAAGTTAAAATACAGTAATTTGTAATATAGTAATTTGTTTTAGATGACGTAACTACATTTTAATTTTAATTTTGTGCTTACCCAAATCAATAACATTACATTAAGGCTGTTTCTGAACGAGTAAATGAAATTATTCATTGACATGTTGATGTCTGTCAAACGTGTGTACATTTGACTGTCAGTCAATTCTGTTTATTAAGTGAATAATCATGTAGTTCACGCGGGCGAAGCCGTAGGGGTGACGCTAGTTTAAAATATATTAACATAAATTTCGAAAAATCGTAAACACCAAAAGATCTAACCAGTAGGGAGTCAGTAGCGGATATTAAAACTTTATATATTATAGTACCAGTAATAGAGCGGAAAAAGATGTTTCAAATCAGATGTTACCGTAGCTCGGGTGTTTCCGCCGCGACGACTTCCGGTATAGCACAAGCGAAGATTGGTCACATTTCTTGGCTCGACTCTTATTTTTAGATGTAAAGTAGTGAGAAGTAAAATGCAGAATCGATTTTAAATTTTACTTTGGGTAACTTCTACAATATTGAAATAACTATGGTTACATTTTTATTTTTTTATTAGCTTCACTTTTTTGGTTGGCGGAAGGAACCTTGGAAACTAATATTAAGACACTCCGTTCCCATTAAGGCACTTTCGGTTCCCACTTATCGACAAATTCTCGTTACTAGAAAATTAGAAATATTAAATACTTCATTTTCCCATAATAATCAATCCATAACCATCGAGCTGTGCTCCTGCGCCACAAGGACCTCGAAGAGATCATTAAATAAATGTATGTCAAAAGATTTAAGCAAACCGAAAGATTCCTAATTCCTAAAAAACCTTGTTTCATACAAAAATACGAAGCTTTAACCATTCAATTTCTTAAACTATTTAATGAAAACGTTACTTTCAAGCATCATTAGTCATACATTAGAAGTAAAGTCTTTAACAGAAACGTAGCACGAACAGGGAGATTACTCACCAGTTACTACATCGTTCTCCAGTAGAACCTGATTTACGAGTGCAAATTTCGTTGCACATCGATAGTGGAATGGTTTCGTTAAGCTACAATTGTTATGTCTGAGTTAGTGTTCGATAGTGCATTTTGTCTTCGTTCAGCTTATTTGGGTGGATATTTTAGATTTTATTTAGTATTATTTAAGTTTTTAGGCCAGTTGTGGCGCAGGTTGCCTCTGGCTACCTGGGGGTAAACTTTCAGTCTATACTTTCCGCTCGATGAGCAGACAGAGCGAGGAAATAGAAACATTGAATTTTACATATCTGTGATTGGGAATCGAACCCGCAATCGTCGGTTTAGGTTAGTAACACGCTCGTACCTCTAGGCCACGACAGCCTCAATATACTTCGCTAGCTAGAAAATAACATATTTATTAAATACTTACTGCCTCTTTTTATATAAAAAAAATCTATTAAGAGAATATTAGGAGGGTAGTCCTAATGTTGATCCTTCAAACAATATTGCCGCGAACGTTACAATATTCCCATTACGTCTTTGTTTCCTTGATTGAATGGTATATTATATAATCGTTACTTCTCTAACATATGTAGCCTATAGTATTTTTTTTCATGTATCTTATTAAAGGATTGCTGTGGCACAACAACCGACCGCGCGATGGTTAGGGGTTCGATTCCACCTCGGTGCAATCAATTATTTTCATTTCCTCGTTCTGGTGATGACAAAAAACATCGACTTCCGCCACTAAACACGAATGTCTTGAAAATTGAAAGGCAAATAGAGAACAGAGTGCTCCTATAAATAGGATAAATCGTAAACATAAAAGAAATAGATAAATATTTATTTGTTAGAAATGCTGACTGCTGTGAAATATAACAAAATCTCCCTAAATATTTATACAGTTATCATATTTATGTTTTGATGTTTTACTGACATAAATGTTCATTACCCATGACGGAACTAAGTAATTTTTATATGTTTTTATAAGAATTTCTCTATACAATGTATCAATAAGCATGGTACATGAAAAAAATAATATATAACAGCAAGTTCGCAAAAATAAGTGAAAAAAATATAAGAAGATATTTTTACTTCGAATAGAGTGGTAGTATTAATCCTATCGGTAATAAAATCAATAATTGATGGCTATATTTATGAGATAATGGGGTATAATATTCCATAATTGTAATGGAAGACCTATAAAATGTACATAAACATGTAGATTTGATGAATTTATGTTGCACTTTTACTCTTCAATAGATAATTTAGAAAAATTTCATAGTATTGTAAGGAAAGTCTGACTGACTGACCAAATACGGTGATTGTAGGTTCATGTACTGTTTTAGATGTGCATAAATAAAAAAAATGATTTCTGCTCTCCAAATATTATATTTTATACACATACAGTATGTATATTGTGTTTCGTAGACTAAAGAAAGTAAAATTCAATTTTTGCTTGTCCCCGTAGGAATTTCGAAACCTCCACTCTTAGTGCTCCCCTAAACTCCCCCAAGGACGTTCATAACCAATTTAAGCGTTTAACGCCGCAGTACCGACTGCGCCTTATCTGTCAAGCATTCAGTAACGGAAGCATTTCATGTATATAGAGCGACAAATTGTAGAATTTAATATAAAGGGATAAATGGTACGGAAGGTACAACATTTAGAAATATGCTAACTTATAGACTTGCAAAATTCTTCGCTAACGACTGAAATGTCAAGACATTACATATTACCTATATAATAAATTTTCATTATGAAATGAGAAATGAGTGGAAACTTTTAGGAAACTGCAAAGAATTGCGTGATCCAAATAAATCCGAAGATTTATGTAGTGAAGTATATTTTTACGGCTCGCAGTGGCGTAGTGAGACAGCGTCAAAGGCAAAAAGGGGTTCGATTCCCAGCATTCTCTAATTTTTGTGTAAGTAAATATGCTAAATATCAACTTTCTAGTTCAGTAGTTTCGTCTGTTACTCGATTACTACTCACTCAGTAACGGTAGGGATTGATATAGCTTTACTAATTCTAAAATCACGACCGTCTTATAATTTTACCCATAATTAACCTTTAACTATGGACGTGATTTTTTTATAACACACATATGGACGTCGGGTCTGTCNAACGCCGCAGTACCGACTGCGCCTTATCTGTCAAGCATTCAGTAACGGAAGCATTTCATGTATATAGAGCGACAAATTGTAGAATTTAATATATAGGGATAAATGGTGCGGAAGGTACAATATTTAGAAAAATGCTAACGACTGAAATGTCAATACATTACATATTACCTATATAATAAATTTTCATTATGAAATGAGAAATGAGTGGGAACTTTTAGGAAACTGCAAAGAATTGCGTGATCCAAATAAATCCGAAGATTTATGTAGTGAAGTATATTCTTACGGGCTCGCCGTGGCGTAGTGAGACAGTGTCAAAGGCAAAAAGGGGTTCGATTCCCATTATTCTTTAATCTTTGTGTAAGTAAATATTCTAAATATCAAATTTCTAGTTCAGTAGTTTCGTCTGTTACTTAATTATTACTCAATCAGTAACGGTAGAGATTGATATAGCTTTACTAATTCTAAAATCACGACCGTCTTATAACTTTACCCATAATTAAAAAAAAAAACGATCAAAATATCGAGCATCAAACCCTACTTAACTCACAAAAAAAATAAGACGAAAAATCCATAAAATTTCCATTTCCATTTATAACTCATATTATTGCACAAAACACAAGTAGTATTGGTCTTCGATGTTTGAACGCAAAATATATCTTTTAATTCCCGGCGTGCCACAGAAGTGTCCTTTAATACCGCTTAATGGGGGAGGAAAATGGGGGTCGGGAAACAAATGCTCGTTGAGATATAGGCGCGCGTGGTCATACAAAATGCGATGTTATAGACTTATTGCTATAGTACTTTTTGGTGTAGCGTTTTCTATATGTTTAGTAGGTAGTTTAAAATAAACTCTAGGGACAGTTTAACCGTAATCACTGTTTTGTGCTATATATTTGAAGTGTTGGTTCTAATATAGAAAATAAATAATTGTTATAGATGAAAATGGATTGAATATTTTATTTTTTCATGTTTTGAAAGAAATTAATACCAGAAATCTTAAGTTAAATCTTAAATAAATAGTTTTAAACGAACGATCATAGTACACAGCCTTATTTTACTATAGATAGACACGAAATGGATAGTCTTGGGGATCTCTAAATATTTAGATATTTGAAATTTTGTTGCTCAATTACGTAAAACTAAACGGATTTAGATTTAATATTTGGCATAACTTAAATATGCTTTAAGCGATACGCCTTAATAACTAGAAATAAGAGTAAAAGACATATTTTTCATTCATTTTTTTAAGCAAATTTAATAGAAAATCTGTACTAACTATACGAACAAATTAGTGTATAAAAACTTAGTATACTCTCATATATTTTAATTTCTTTTCCTATTTTTCTAAGCGGGCAAAGAGAACCCAATATCAAAAGAATGAGTGTCACGTCGTCTTTGCGCAGGGGCACATGGGTGTGACTGTAATGCGACGGTAGTGAGTTCGATTTCCGCTAGAGGGAATGAATAAACCTCTTAATATTTTTATTTTTCGCTCTGGCACCAAGCCGAAAAGCTCAGCGTTGAATTCCGCCAATCGACAAGCAATGCCTTGAAAATCCAGCGAAAAGTGGGAAACGGAGTGTCTTAACACTAGGTTCCCTCTGCCTACCCGGCTGTAGGCGGGATACAGCGTGAAGCTGATAAAGTGAGCGTGAAGTAGATAAAATAACATTTCAACGTCATCTCTCTTAATGGCCCCAAACTGTAGACTAATATTATGAGTTCGCGTCTAGCGATCTACCTAAAATATATCTTTGTGGCAACACTATTCTTCTACCATCACTCGTGCCGGCTTTATCGTAGCAATATAGTGTGAGGGAGACGACTATTTAGAACTTGTCACGACTTGTTTATCTACGTTAGATATAGCTGTAATTTGTTGCCAGTTTAATTAAAGTATGAACTTTTGAATTTATATGACCTGGTAACACCTAGTTTACCTTTTAGGAGAGTAAAGAGTTTGGAGTTAGTGTTGTTACTATATTGTACAATATTATATATATTATATATAAATATAGTTATTTTATTTTATCGCTTTGATAATGAGACACAATAAGAAATGCTTCCAGAATTAGGTGGAAAATGTAGAACGAGAGGATCTAAATACTAGATGTCTAGGCTCCCTCTGCCTACCCTCCTATCTGACGTGATGCTAAGAAAATATTTATTACAGGCCCTCATAGCGGTAAAGCGCAGTATCCTGTATATGGTACGGTCTCAGTCAGGAATCTCCTGCTAAGACATTCTCTTTCTGACGCATCGCCCAAATTTCGAGACATATTGTGTGTCGGAAGTGAACTCCGCGCTTTGTCTTAAAATGAAAGTCGAATAATTGTATTAAAAATAAGAAATTACAAGCTTAATTTTTATTATGTCAATTAATTTACCAGCTTATTTATATGTCTTGTTACCAGAACGATGAAATGAAAATTATTCTGTGCCCCAAATGAGAATCGAATTCATCAACCGTCATTTATATAATCCACTACGGCCTATAAAAATAACAAATTTTCTTTTTTATCACATTAGGTAAAACATAGAAAAGAGGAAAATACGTGCGAATTAAGATGACGCGGCATACCTGTAAAAACATCGTAAGGTACCAGAAGTATACACAGATGCTCGCCACAAGGGGTATCGCGCACCCTTTCATTAGGGGAGTGAGCCTTTGTTCCTTCAAAGATACTTTATCAGACACCGAGTTTTCATGTCTCTCACAAGCTATTTATTATCCTTGGTTTTTTTTAGCTTCTTTAAATATTTTTTTATGTTATGTCGATGTGTTATGGTGTATGTAATTTTAGGTGTAAAATTGTGTTATAATTTAATTAGACAATAATAATTGTCGTTTTTGGGTTCCGTAACTCAAGGTAAAACGAAACCTTAATAGGATGATTTTGTTGTTAGTCTATAAAATATATTTTAGAAATTATTCAGATTTTCAGTACTTTGGAGCGAATAAAAATCAGACTTCTTATTCAACACAATCAAAAGATACAAGCATATGTACATAAATTTTCTTGTATTTTGTGCGAAGTTCGTCGCGTAATCAATATCAATCTGGTACTTTCTTTGGACCTACAATAATAGAACAGATAAAAACTATTACAAACTTATAATTGTTCAACCCATACAAACTTATTTTTATCAATTTTATAAGATGATCTTTAAATTGGTACGGAACCCTCGATGGACAACTCTTTCTCACATTTGATCGATTTTTTTATTTGTTATTAAGCAACTATTATATTTTTAACTTGATTTTTTTAGTCTTTAATCGTTATATGCTTTGATAGATATTGCCTTTTTATATAGAAACTAGTTTAAATATTTTATAATACAGCATCCACGTTTAAAAAATTACATATAAGTACATAATAAATTAAGATTTAATAGCTATATGTATACTTTATTGAAAGTACACTAAATTTTAATTTAGTACCTCAACATCAACTTACGACCTGAACACAGCGCCCGCCTATAAACTGTAAATCTAAGCTTAGATAGCTATTTGACCTGGCTCTGGGTGGGATTAAATTGATTGACGGAGGCAAGTGATGTGAAACAGAGAAGCTGGGGGTCTATTGAGTTTCACACCATATTATATTGCGGTCCACAGTATAAATATATACGGACTATATATTGCGTATCTAGCGGCGTTGAGTTCCGCCACTCAACACACAATGCGTTAAAACATTCGGTGGAAAGTAGGGAACGGAGTGTTAACCTTAGGTTCCCTCTAACTACCCAGCTATATGTGAGGCGTAAAGCTGAAAAAAACATATAGTAGACATTGATGCCATCGTGATGTAGCGGCAAGGCGTGATGTAAACGCGACGGTCATGGATTCGATAGAGATAATGAATTGTTTTCATTTCCTCGCTGTGGTCATTAGACAAAATTCAGCGTTGAGTTGCGCCCTTCAACATGGAATGTCTTGAAAATTGAACGGCGTGTAGGAAACGGTATGTCTTAATATCAGATTCCTCTCTCTACTAAATTATTTTATTTTTTTAGATTGGACCTAAAAAAAACAAAAAAATTACTGTGAATAAAAAAATATGATTCTGCATTCTGTCACTCACATCCAGTTTGTACCTTTTGAACAAAAAAAAATATACCAAAAACCTTTATCGTAAAATATTTTCCCGTTGTAAATTTACATTTTCGTTAACGTTAACGCCAAACGGAATCTGTGAAATGTGGGACAATGACTTTTCTTTTTAACAAGAACTGTCATTATCCTACACGTGACGGGATGTCATTTATGTCAATGGCGTGCATTCAAATTTTTTTTGTTACTTTTTTAAAATAAAAAGCAGCTTCAACCTATTTTTTTGGTATAGTCAGGTAGATAGTGTGAACATATTGTCTATGTTCTCCGCTTTATGTCAGGATACGAGATTATGCCTGTAAAGTGGTGGAATCCAACACCGTACCCTTAGATGGGTGAAATAATGTAAATAATGCATTACCCCGAAGTAACTAACGAACTTACAACCGTCACGCTTACAATTAAAGAGGAAATACAATGAAAATTGAAAGACCACTTCATATAATATGGTATTTTTTAAGCTTCTTTCTGAATCCCACACACACCAGTGTATGCAGAAAAAACCTGGTAACTTAGTCCTGGTAACTCCGTTCCCATTAAGACATTTTTGTTTCCCACTTTCGACCGAATTGCGAAGGCATTACATATTCCACCACTTAACTGGAACTTGACGCCACACTTTACCAATTACCAAAAAAAGACATGAAAATATTAAATATTACATTTTATCGAGTGAGATTCTAACCCACAAACCACATTTACATCCGCACGCTCGAGCCCCAACGCCCCAACTGGCCCTCGTTATAGTCACTAAATAATTGGTTATTCTATCTAGGTACCTTCTAGGTATATTCATGCATCGAATACGTAACAAGCAACTCGAACTGCAATATAACAATCTTAATAAATCTACAGGTTAGTTTCTGTTCTACTAAAACATGTACGCTTGGAAATGCTCTATTTGGAACTCCTCATTTTGGCCGAGATTGGTGTCGATATAACAGTACTGTGGGTGTGTATTAGGTAACCTCATTCGCAGTGCTGGCTGGTTGGGGTGATGGCTTATATGAATTATGAAGTTGAAATTGTTTGTTGAGTCGGTTTTAGTAAAATGGGACGATGGTGTGGAGTTCAAATATAATGTGTATCTTTAAATGAGCTCTTTATTAATTTAAAATAAATATAAAAATATAATAAGCGTAAAAAAAAGTATTTACCATCAGAGATCGTATGGTAATTATGTTTATTTTTAGAGACGAAAAGTAAAACATGTGTGTGTGTGTTCATTCGGAAGTCGTATTCTCAATACGTAATAATTTAAAAAATAAAAAAAATTAAATATTCACCATTTTTAACCAATGCCCAGAGTCAACAATTAGTTTTAATTGGAATCCATGAATAAATTCCACATGACAGTATATGTAGAATTTTCCAATATCCAACTAGTAGGGGCTAATGGTTGTTCACAGAACAGCGAGCACAATGGAAGAGTAATGCGACTCTATAGAGACACTTGCAGCTCTATTCAAAATATCGTGTACGTAACGATTGGCTCTCAGTATAATCACTTTTAGTGATTTATTTAGTAAGATAATAGTCTGTTTTTGGTGAAAAAAAATAGAAATAACTAATACAATTAATATTGTATCTATTGGTGGTGATGTAGATATATCTTGCTAAGTAAATAACCAAACTTTACAGAAAGATTCATCTAAGATTCCTATATGATATTCTAACCAAAAGTCCAGTAGAGTAAATAGCGGGTAACTGGTGGTCACTCCGTTTCTCATTTGCTACCTAATTGAAATAATCTATTATGCTATAAATTGTTTAAAATTATCAAGAATTGCGATACCGTAATGACGAGGAAATTAAATAATTTAAAATTATCATTACCTTCTCCGAGTGGGAATTGAACTACAACCTATCGCTTTACAAGCCACCCTCGGCCACGATTGCTGAAATAATATTTCTAATTAACGCTATTCTATTATATCTAAAGGTATTTAAACACATATATCAGTTGTGTACAGAGTTACGGGTGACAAATTAATAGGACCCTAAATTACGTATCCAATATGAAAGCTGTAAATTTAATTAACGAAATATCAGAAATTGTTTAGGATTATTTATACGTTATTGATATCATTATTCTATATTATATAGGTGTGGTTTGTGTACAGATACGAATATTATATTAATTAATAACTTGTAGTGTCTTAACACTATATTCTCTCTGTTTCACTCCAGCTATAAGTGAGATACAGCAAGAATCTAAAACAAAATCTTATTTTGTTACCCTTTCTCCTATATATTTGTAGTTTTTTACGTAGAAACTACAGGTTATAATATATTTATATGTTATTATATACTAACTGAACTTGGCAACCATAAAAATCTTCGATTCTTTTGTTAGTAATGTCCTAACCTACTACCTTTCATTAAATATTGATATATTAAATATTGGTGTAAAAACAAACGCAACTTGACTGATAAGTAATTCAATTAATCTTCACAAAAACCATAGGATTTTTTTAGCGTCACGTTGTATCCCGCACACAGCAGGGTAGGCAGAGGGAACCTAATGTTAAGACACTTCGTTGAGACATTAAACATTTAGTTCATTAAGAAAACACAGGTATAAGAAAGGCACGAACCATCTAAGTCTATGTGTAAGGTGTTTATTTCAAAGTATTACAAAAAAAAAGATGAAAAGTCCAAAATATTTTCCTATAAAACATGGATCAGAGCGAATAACATATATCTTAATAAGAAAAAAATAGACTTTAAAGATTTTCCAACATTTTTCTCAGTCCTTTCACAATAAAAATGAAAATTTGACTTACATTTCTCACCTACTGTTACTCTGGCATAATAGTGTTTCATAGGTTAGTGAACCACCCCCCCCATTATACGAAACCACGGCTGTATTAGCATAAGAATACTATATCATACCATTTTTCTCGTTTCTTACAATAATCATTCAAAGTCTGTGCAAAAATGAAGGTTCAGCATTCGCTTAATATTCTTATGAAAGTAGTTTGCTTCAGCTTGTTCGGCAGCTTTTTAAAATTTTCATTTTATCTTTAATTCTATTATTATTTTAGAGGCCAGTCGTGTTGCAGGGGCATAATCGTGTGACTGTAATCAGGATAGGTTGTATTTTCGATTCTGACTCTGAGGAAATGAAATATTTAATATCTTCATTTCTTCGCTCTGGGATCGAGGCAAAGGGCGGCGTTTAGTTCCCCCAATCAACACGCAATGCCTTAAAATTCTGCGAAAAATGGTGAACTGTAAACGTGACGGTTATGGGTTCGATTCCTATTCAAGGAAATAAAATATCTATTTCCTCAAAACACATCCACCGCTAAACACGACATCTCAAAAATAAGGCGGCGCGCGGAGAACGGAGTGTCTTAACACTAAATGTCCTATCCTGCCATCCCAGAAATACGTAAGAAATAGAAAAAACACACACACATAATATTAATATATAACCATTGTTTTTCCAGCATATTATCAACACACACAGACATAATATTAATATATAACCATTGTTTTTCCAGCATATTATCATTTCAGAATGTCGAACGTTGAAATTAGGGCTCAGCAATTTTATTGCGGACCCGACTAATACGGAAAGTATCGGTAATGATCCGGAAAACCAAATTGCCCGAAAACAATACTCTTGGAGCATAATTGCTTTTTAGCTATTTTTACGTTTAATACATTTAATAGAATTTACTTTTATTCTTATTTATTAGTGTTGTGTTCGTGGTTTTGCTTTTGTGGAGTACACGAGTTAAAATAATAGAAAAATATTTTTTTAATTGGATCTTAAGAGATGCCAGTCACGGTGCAGGGGCTCTAGCGTGTAGGGGTTCGATTTCCACATGATGAAATGAAAATTTAATATTTTCATACTGTCGTTCTAGTAACGAAGCAAGGCGCGACGATGTTTAGTACTGTCACTCAACACGCAGCTGCTTCCAGAATTCGATAGAAAATAGATAACGGAGTGTCTTAACACTAGGTTCCCTCAGACTACTCTGCTATATGCGGGATGCAGCGTGAAACTAAAAAAAATATAATAACTTGACTAGGTTTAGAAAAGTTCACTGAACGGATTATTTGTTTTAATCCACACTTTCTTCGACAGGTTCTAAAGCCTATGTCTATTCAGCCTGCAGTTTTCAGGTCAACCATTNATTATTGACATAGTAAAAGTTGTTCAAAAGAGTTGTTAGTTGAGCTCACGTTTGGTATTGGTCAATTCCGATAAGTCCGCCCATGGTCAATTCCAATGGAATCCAGATATTTTGCAGGAGGAATTTTAGCAGGATAGCGCCTAATTGTAACGTAGGTTTGATTCTCTGGTAACACTTACACGGGGTCCTTGACATCTACATATATTTTATTTTTTTAATAAAAAAAGCAACAATGTAAACAATATAAATAATATATTGTATTATATAACAACATTACTTCACTATACAAAAACCGGATAAAAAAGCCTGGCAAAAAACCTCTTAACCCCTTAATATTCTATCGACTATCGTTCACAGATCATTTGTTAAATATAGCTCGCTTGTGTACAATGAGACGTCAGTTTGTTGCTAATCTAATCCAGGCGGGTATCGGCCGAACCGCAAGAAATACGACTACTTATACTGTGAACTTGAGAGTTACTTAATATTTCGTTATATGACGAACTGTCATAATTTTTTTCAGCTTTACACTGTGGGCAGAGGTACCTAGTGTTTAGACACTTCGTTCCTTTCCGCCAAATTTTTGAGCTACTACTTTAATACACTCTATAATAATAGAAATTCAAGAAGGCCGCCGCTATAAAATGGTAGATTTTATATTCTTTTGTAACAATTTTGTCCTTGAACAATCATCAAATAAAAAATTTTGTCTATTAGAATACAGCACACTTAAAACAAAACTACACTTCTTCATAATGAAACCATTTTATTAAAAAAAACCTAATTTATTTTTACCCAAAATACGTAACACTTTAAAGATAACAGTAAACAAGTTTTCACAAGTACCCGCAAACTATACAAGGTCCAACTCCTCATACTAAGTGGCAGCATCTTCAGTCGAAGGAAGTTTAATAGGGGCTGACGGATACCGAACGCACTTTACAAAGATTAATGATGCGGGGCGCTACCCCATCCATTAGTTACATTGGGTATGTAAACCCGAACTTTTATAGTAAACAATTAATAATACCTACTTTTTCTTTAAGATTTCTTCGCGTTGGCTGATTGGTTGGGTGATTGGCAACATGCTTTGGTTTTCTTGGATGGTGTTTTTGGGATTTGGTTTTTTTATTCACGTTGTATCCTGAATATTGCAGGATAAGTAGATGGAACTGTTCGCCAGCTACCGCCAATTGATAACATTGCGTGTTGATAAGTGGAATTCAACATCGCGTTTTTTGTTATCAGGGATATTAAAAATTAAAATAAACGCATTCCTTCGAGTGGGAATCGAACCCAAGTGCAACCTTAATTCTCATTTTTTCTCGCATAACACCCTACTTTACAAGACTGAGTGAACCTAGTCATAAGATACTACCCCATTTTTAAGACAATTAGCGGAAATGACGCCACACTTGGTTCACTAGAGCAGGAAGTGAAAATAATGTAAATAAGTATAATCATCGCTCCAAGTAATAATCGAATCCACAACCATCGTAATAATAGGAAGACCTACCTTGTTAGTCTATACAAGTCATAAGTAATATTTAGAAAATAATTACTACCGAAGTAAATCTCAGAACAAAGTAATATAAGAGCCACGATAAAATCCATCCAATATCATAAAACTAGTGCTCGCTACGCTCACTTGTTGGCCGGGGTGTGGGATGTGAGGTATAAAGCGTGTGAAACTGCATTCGAGGTTATTTTATCATGCCTTTATCTATATACGAATTTCTTGTTTAAGTAGTTTTACTTGTATTTTTCGCAAAAAGTTTATTATTTTCGTTTATATTATCTATACTAATATTATAAAGCGGAAGAGTTCGTTTGTTTGTTTGTTTGTTTGAACGCTAAGATCTCTGGATCTACTGGTCCGATTTACTATGTTTTTGTTTTGTATGAAAGCTGCATTCTTCAGAAGTGCTATAGGCTATATAATATTACATTACACATATATACTAATAAATTAGAATACTTTCAAATTGGCATGCAATTTTTTCTGCTATGTTAATAACAACCGTCGTTGCTAAGCAACGGTTTGCAAAGTTTCTTTGTTGTTTTAAGAAAACGTCGCCCAAAATGAACTGATATTTTGATATTCATCCTTATAAAAATAAATATATTATATAATATTTAACAAATATTCCTATAGTTCAAGCAGGCGTAGCCGCGTCCGGGTCCACTAGTGAGTGTTACCATAAATTACTTTAAGGTGTGGTGAGCTTTTCGTTATTAACAGTGTCGAAGACGTCTGACTGTAGACGTGTTGGTTGTGGGTTTGATGAGCTACTTAAGGGAATGAATTACGTTTATTTTCTTCGCTCTGGTAACAAGACAGAAGCGAGGCGTCAAGTTCCAGTCAATCAAAAAGCAACATCTCGAAAGATTTTTTTTTATTTTCGAGACCTTGCTTTTCGACGCTTGGAGAACCAGGCGTCTTAACAACATTAATAAATTATATTTAACTGGTTTATTCTTCTTATTTTAGCTTCAGGCTTCCGGCACCATAGCAGTGTCCTCTGCCTACACTGTTAATTAATTGGGGAACCTAGTGTTAAGATACTTCGTTCCCAATAAGATACTTCCGTTCCCCACTTTTCGCTTAATTCTTGAGGCATTGAGTGCTTAGCGTTGGAACTCGAAAATGCGCCTTGCCTCGTTACCAGAGTGAAGATGTAAAAATATTGAATATTTCATTCCGTCGAGTAGGAACCGAGCCCACAATCGTCGCTCCTATAATAAACTATAAAATATTGGTGATAGCTTTTGATACCAGTTTAAATATACATTTACTTTTATATCTGAGAAGGTCATCGCAATCAGACAAACAATAGAAAAACGTACAACTATATCTAATTTCATCTCATTCCACTCTACAACGTGCAAAAGATAAAAATGGACAATTTTTTCATTTTAACTAAGATTTTTATCATTCTAAAAATGTATAAAACCCAGTTAAAATAACAAGAGAATCTCGCACCGACAAACACAGTTTTGTTAAACCACACCGTTGTTAGCTTAACCCGAATTCATTTAAGTGATTACCTCAAAAACAAAAGGCCAACAGATTTACATAGAGACAGTCATAATTCTGACCCCAAGCGCCTTGCAGCAAGACCAACTTGGACATTTCAAGCATTTTTCATTATTATAAGCCTGAGGCCTTGACTTTTTGGTGTTGACTTTTTAGTTCAGTGAAAATAATTGAAACCTGTAAAAGCCTTGTTCGAAACTTTTTATACAGAAGATCTGCTTTGTTTACGATTTATTTTTCGTTTTTTTTAGCTTCACGTTATATTCCGTACCTAACAGGGTAGATAGAAAGAACTTGAAATTTTCAGATGACTGGATGGCCAGTTCTTAATACATCAAACTCTTCCTTTTGGGAGCTATGATGCCACAGACAGACATATACTAACTCAAGGACGTCAAACTTACGACACTGCAAAGTTTGCTTTAGGGGTTGAGAAAAAAGAACTAAAACTGAACTAAGATCTAAAAACACCATCTATACAACATATCCAAATATCAAAAACCATTATAATAACATAACTAAAAATAAATCTAATTAAGCAAAATATTAATATCCAATAATTCAAAAAGGCAACAAAGTTATAGGCGCCAAATAACAATCACGCTGACAAAAACAAAGGGAAGGGATGACGGTGGAAACTAATTTCAAACAACCCCAAAAAGAAATACGAGATCCCGAAGAAAGTAAATGTAAATCGTTTGAACCCTTTCAACGATAAATTCTGAATTAATTAAACTGGTCAACGTCTTCGGATGACGAATCGATTCAGTGATTTTCCTTCTGCTTCTGTTTTAGTATTATTTATTTTCAGTTATAATTTTATTTATTTGCATAACAGAGTACGCAGAGGGAACCTTATGCTAAAATGCATGTTGGGGATCTAATGCTATGACACATTTTGAGTGGTACCTTACCTTATAAAACTTGCAAATTTCATATTCAAATATAATATTTTCCTATCAATTTTATAACTAACAATGGTTGGCAAGTCAACCGTTTATTGTATTAATTTATTACTATCGAGGCCAATAGCATCCCAACAATTACTNACACCATCTGTACAAGATATCTAAATATCAAAAACCATTATAATAACATAACTAAAAATAAATCTAATTAAGCAAATTATTAATATCCAATAACTCAAAAAGGCAACAAAGTTATAGGCGCCAAATAACAATCACGCTGACAAAAACAAAGGGAAGGGATGACGGTGGAAACTAATTTCAAACAACCCCAAAAAGAAATACGAGATCCCGAAGAAAGTAAATGTAAATCGTTTGAACCCTTTCAACGATAAATTCTGAATTAATTAAACTGGTCAACGTCTTCGGATGACGAATCGATTCAGTGATTTTCCTTCTGCTTCTGTTTTAGTATTGTATATTAGATTTTTTTTTCAGTTATAGTTTTATTTATTTTTGTAACAGATTAGGCAGAGGGAACCTCATGCTAAAATGCATGTTGGGGATCTAATGCTATGACGCATTTTGAATGGTACCTTACCTTATAAAACTTGCAAATTTTATATCTATATATGTAAAATCGAAAGGTCACTCACTCATCACGAAGTCTCAGAAACTACATGTGCTAGGAATCTGAAATTTTGCATAGGAGCTATTTATAGGACGTAGGTATCCGCTAAGACGGGAATTTGCAATATTCGACTTCTAACGGGTAGTTTTTGGGGTTTTCAACCCCTGTTTGTATAAAACTTTTCGTTTGTATGAGTCTCAAATTTTGCATGGACGTCACTTATAGGATGTAGGTACTCATGGAATAATAATAACGTAGTTCAGGCAGGCGAAGCCGCGGGTGGGCCGCTAGTTCAAATATATATTTTCCTATCAATTTTATAACTAACAATGGTTGGCAAGTCAACCGTTTATTATATTAATTTATTACTATCGAGGCCAATAGCATCCTAACAATTACTCTGTTTTCACAACATTTGTCAAAGTCGGGCGCTGATTAAATTTCAAACTAAGTCGTTACGTACGGTAACGGCCGTTAGAACGTTTTGATTTGGACGTACCTACACTGGGACTTGAAACAATAAGATATTGAAACTTACTGTGTAAGTGTGACAGGTTGTCGGTTCGATTTCCAGTCGAGGAAATGAAATATTTAATAGTTAGACTGTGAGATCCGCCATTTAACACGCAATATCTCCAGATGCGGCAAAAAGTGGTGAACGAAAGCACTTTAAAGGGAGCGAAGTGTCTTAACACAAGTTCCCAAGGTTCCCTTTGCCTACTCTGCTATGCGAAGGAAAACAGCTAACTTTTATTAAATTAAAAATTTTGTTCTAATTATAGATACTGAATTTCGGTATCTCTTCAGAGTTTCAATAAAGCTATCGAAACTTTTATTCAATGTTTTGGTAGAAATTGTATTTATTTTTGTACTATTTCTGATTAAAACTTATTTTGAAGTTTTAATTGATGGATTTAACTTTTATATTAATACGCAAACAAGGTAGAACAGGTAAAATATAATTTTCTCGTCTATTATACTAATGATATCTGAATTTCTGAATATCACATATTGACCATTTCTGTATTTTGAATGAATTTAATAAGATATACTAACTTTACTAAATTTCAGGACAGGCAGGACATACTCTACAATTCTTTTTCTAAAAAATGGGAACCTACAGGCTTCCACTTGCAACTTCCCGCTTAATTTTCACGACATTACATACTATTTGGCGAAACTCAAGTCCGCGTTTTGTTTTTCCAGAGCAGGAAAATGGAAAAAAAAATATTTATCCTAGTGAAAATCGAACCCGCAATCAGACTAGCTCCCTGCAGCACGTTAGCTATAAAAAATAACAAGCTTACCATATCAAAAAGTTAACATTCATAAAATATTTCTGTAATCACTTGTGGTCACTGTCGACTCCATGTCGAGTTGTAATATCGGCTTCGGAGTCAGCACCGAGCTGGAGATTGGTTTGTAAATACGCAATCCGACATGTTCATCAGCTTCGTTATTATCGTATATCTCTTATGTGATTTAATTTTGTAAATTTTTAATGATCGATAATTGGTAGGTTGTAGTAAATTAATAGTTGCTGATATATTTTTTTTTCAGCTTCACGCTGTATTCCGCACACAGCAGGGTAGGCAGAGGGAACCTATTCCCCATTTTCTCCGAATTCTGAGGCTTTGCGTGTTGAGTGGCAGATCTCAACGCCGCGCTTTGCCTTGACACCAGAGCGAAGAAATGGAAATATAAACGTAAATAGTGCCTCAACGGAGCTGATATAATAACATGGAAAATCTATTATTTCTTCGTGTGTTTGCTATAGCGTGAAACGTGAAAAAAAACTTATACAACTTTTAATATAGCTCAGCGTAATTAAACACTCATAATGTTTGTATTGTATACTAGTGTTGTTATAAATTTCGAAAGAAACGATCGGCGTATAAATTACGTATAACATTTTAATTTCTCAACCGTACACACTATTCTTTGTATTGAACTTTTCATAATTAAAATAATCTTTTAATGAACTCGTATTGTTATAATAGGAGCCAATATAAAATTAATTGCAAATTCGATATATTGCAAAAAATGGCCTAATTGGGCTTTCATAGAAAATTTAATTTTATATCCTTAGCCTAAAATAAAGTATTATTATTGGGTGATACATATCACTTATTACAATTACGTGGAATTTCATTCGGAACAAGTTAGAGACATATAGACGGTATGTATTTTTATCGTGTTTTTTTTAAAGACGCTAACCGCTTCCGGTTTCTAACAATATATAACATTTCATTCCATCGAATGGGAATCGAACCTACAACCGTCGTGTTTACAGTCATACCCATATATATTTGTGCTACATATGTATATATAAAACAAAAATTATAATTTAATAACTTTTTCATTATATATTTCATAAAGAAAAGCAAATAATGTAAGAATAGTAGTTCATTAAGTATAAAAAAAATACTCATTCTAGTAAGAAACAGAGCTTACTTTATTACCACAAGAATATTTGAAAAGATAACAAGACTGTCATTCAATGTCTTAAGTACCAAAACTTATTGTATAAAGGAATATTAAGGAAGGCTTGGCAATCCTAACAACAAAGGCTTGGGGTTAATAAAAGAAAATGCCTAAATCCTTTACATTTCTACAGCCATATATGAAGTCAATTAAAAGTCGACGTTGAGTAATGATCTCTTGGTCTGAGAAAAACCGGTTAAGTGCGAGTTGGATTCGTCCTACGAGAGTTCCGTATCAATTTTAGGACTGTACTTATATAAGTATTACTTAAAAAATTATAAACTTAAGAAGGCGTATGTATTCATTTTTTAATTAGTCCAATTAATTTGTATGAAAAGAACTATAAATAATGCTTGTAATGGTTTTTATCTATGAAATACTTATAAATTTTAAATTATGGCTTTTTTCTTTATTTATTTAACAATATGATCCTATAAAAGTTCCATTTTTACCTATCGAGGTACGGGACCCTAAAAACCTGATGCGAATGGATTATCCATTGTTATCTTGTTTCGGAGTGATTAAGGTTGCTTTATTCAGATTTCTTGCTGTGTGCCTCTTGTGTCTGTTGTAGATGAGTGACTGATACTCATTTATTTTTTTAGAACAGAGGGAACCTGGGAACCTAGCATCCGAGTAATTATAAAATGTAATAGAAATAAAAATATTTGAAATTGTAACCGTATTCCTTCTACCTTCTAAAACACTATAAACGTTGTTATATTTGCAATCAAAAAGTTTGCAACAATCTTATATATTATAGAACTTTAACCGTTTCGATTTTAATTTATCCATAAAATTACCCATTAAGTTAATATTGATATACGAGTAATCAAAGCTTATATTTGGCCTCAGGTAAAATGTTCGTAGAAATCCACTTTGATTCGAATATATTCATATATATTCAATAAATATAACCATATTTACAAGGTTTGGCGGTGAATTCCGTTACTGAACACGAAATATCTATATCTATACATAGATATTTAATAGCTTTAGGTAAATACCTAACCAGATATATTTAAAGATAGTCAATTATTCATTATTATAGAATAGAATAACATTTTTTTATTATTTCAATTTGAAACAGAAGTCTATTTATTTTTTTTAGTCTATTATTTATTTGTCTATCTTAACATCAACTTTTCTACATACTTTTCAGCTTCAGACTGTATCCCGCATATAGCTGCGTAGGCAGAGGGAACATAGTGTTATGACACTCCGCTTCTAACGTTCCGCTGAATTTTTCGAGGCATGGATTGTTGAGTAGCGGAACTTAAAGTCGGGCTTTTGCCATGGTGCCAGAGCAAAGAAATGAAATGAAAATGTTGTTCAATAATAATTCATTCCCCCGAGTGGGGATCAAACACACAACCCCCGCGTTATAGTCACATCCTTGTGCCCTGTGCCATGACAGCCTCCTTCTTTACTATACTTACCCTGCATTATGAGAAAATGCGCTAGAAAAAACGTATTATTTAAATACAAATACGTAACATGTGCTTTAAAAACCTGGAACTTTGATCCTCTCAAAACATATTTTTTTCTGTTTATTATTTCCACGATGCTCCGGGCCATCCTTGTTAATGATGTCTAGTCTACATTTTCTCGTACAAATGCGTAGTAAAAAACAATTTTACGTATTTATTTAAAGAGGAAAATCTATTTGAAATGATGCGTTGATTATGTTTTTTTTATTTACACGTTTTTTTTTATATGAAATTTGGTTATGGCTAATGACAAGGATATACTCGTATATATACGAATACGAATTTCTTTATGTCATTAGACATACATTTAAAGAATAAAAAAAACTTTATTTAAAAATATTAATTAGATATTTGATTTCATCGAGCGGGAGTCGAACCCACTAACTACCTTTCACATTAGCCTGCGCCACTAATCTCCAAATAAATATTACAATCAAACTATGAAATGAAAACTCAAGAAAAAGAAATTGCTAAATGCAATAAAAGCCACACTGGCTGGACCTTCAGAATTTTTGTTCGCTCCGTAAATCTAATAAACAGAGTCATCTGCCGCATTGAATATTTCAAGCTTTGGGAGCCGGTCAGTAATAATAATGAACTAATGAATATGCGACGGCGGTCCTCGTCGAGACCCGAAAGCTGGCTCGAGCTTACACAGCGTTTATTACCTCTGGACAAGTTTAAATTAAGCAATCGATGGGAATTCTACGCGGGTTGGTTGGGTTTGTTGGTTTACTATTCGATTTAAAAGTTGGTTCTGTAGGTTTTTCCTTTAAAATTTTGTATTGGGATAAATTTTTTAATATTTTGTAATGACTTAACTTAGCTTCACGCTGTTTCCCTAGCGGGGTTGTCCGAGGGGAGGGAAGGTTTCCTCCACTGTCATCAACCTCTTCTTCCTCCCTCCGGAGGGTCCTTAAGTTTTTTACGTGAAATTCCTCCAGTATCTTTGATATTGTGTTTTTGAAGATCAACCGAGATCTCCTCCTGCGGAACGGTAAGAGACTTACCGCTCACTTTTTCTTCATAAATCTTGTGCTATGCTGACGTTTCACCGTCTCATCAATGCATCTAAGGCTTATTATCGGCAGCTGTACTAAACATATTTCCCAAATATATTTAACGTTAATTTCTTTCAAAAAGGGATATAATTAGTTTTTCGTAATGGATATTCTCACTTTCCGCCCAATTTTTAGATATGGCATGTTGGGTAACGAAACTAAACGCCACAGAATATCAGAAGCGGAAATCGAACACACTAATGTGGCGTTTATGTCAGCGTATGGAGTTACCAGCTTTATTTTGCATAATAATAACTCCACCTACCCTACTTTATACGGAATTAAGCAAAAAAATACCTTTATTCAAATTTCGTTACCGAAATACACAAAAAAATCCCAACACTAATTATACAAAAGTTTAAACAGTCAGTCATAAACGTCGTCATCCCCATAGAAAATTTGTCCCGACAAAATAAATCTTCTCCGGAAGATAAAGCACATCCCTAGCCCTCAACCCTTGAGGGAAAACGAAATAATACAGGGCTTAAGCAAACGCCTAAACAGCTAAAACATTTCACCAACGATTTAGCTCTTTTACTCGTGTTACTTTTACTTTATACATTTGTATGTGAAATTAAATTATTTTATCCAAGTCGTCGTGACCCAGCGGCACAAGGGTGTGACTGTAACACGACGTTTGTGGGTTCGATCCCCACTCGAGGAAGTGAAATATTTCCATTTCTTCGCTCTGGTGTCGAGGCAAAGCGCGGCGTTGAGTTCTGCCACTCAACAGCGGAGTGTCTTAACACTAGGTTCCCTCTGACTACCCTGCTGTGTGCGGGATACAGCGTGAGGCTGATTTATTTGATTTTAGTTTTATGGGTAGCATCTAATCTAATCTGTTTTGGCGGTTATGAGAAAACAGTCTATTATGTTATGAGAAGAAACTAAATACCATTCTATGGAATCACCGTGTCCATCGTTGCAGCATGAGGAGCTCAGAGCAGCGTCAGGCACTCCAGAACGTATAGGTTTTAGGGGCCCCTCTAAAACATCATTGTCCCAGAAATAGGACTTTCTACCTAATTCGAAATGATTATGCTAGTGCTCCCTTCGAAGTATGTTTTAGAAATGAATCGATGATAATTATAGATAGGCCGCGATGTATAATCAGATTATGTGCTTTGTGACATTTCTTGTTGAGTAGCGGAACTCAACGCTGCCCATTGTTTTGTTACGAGAGCAAAATTAACATACACAAATACATATATAATCGCTTTAACCACGCCACGGATCATTTAATAAAATATGAAATACACATTGTGATTTTAAGTTCAACGATAAAGAAGAAATAAAATATCCAGTTACATAATTTTAAGTAAAGGAAAAATTTCAGTAAAGATTTCCTTGAAACATTGAATATTCATATCGGTAAATAGGAACACCCTTTCTTTTGCCATTACAAAAAAATAATTGAAGCTATATTATATATATATAAGCGGAACAAAATGAGATCTATTTTAAATATAAATAAACCCCCAAATTGGAATACGTAGAGGAATACTAGTGCTAAATCACTCCGCCACTACTTTCCACCGATTATACAGCGTGAAATTAAAAAGTCCTCAAATGGAAATGAACCTACATTCATAGCAGCCACATTCCATTTGTTCAAACATAATATTATATTATTATTTTTTTAACACCTTTCATTCTAACTTAGATAATAAGATTTTAGTGCTAAAATACTCAGTTAATTTTTTTCTGTCTCCGCTTCAACGTTGATATAGCACAAAAAGGCAGAGGGAGCGTACTTTTCCGATCAATCGAGACATTGCACTATGAATAGCGAAACTCAACACCGCCTTATGTCTGCCAGAGCTGGGAAAAGAAAATAATCTGTTCTTCGGAAGAGCATTGACACAACTGACATTTTTTGAGATATTGTACTACGAATAGAGAAACTCAATAACGAACTAAGAAAATATTCTCTTCTCCGGACGTGTCGCAACGTCAACTGTATAAAGTAACCTCGAAAATTAACTTTCAACTTCTACCAGATATTACATTAAGATTTGGATAGAGCAGCTTCAAATCATTAGGACATGGATTTCTGGAACTAATGTAACGTAGTTCGAGAGAAACGACTTTAAAACAGAGAACTCTTTAATCGGTAGTAACTTGCTAACTTGATTTTGTCTTCTATGATATTTATTTTAGAGGTCGTTGCGAAGGGATAGAGGGGTGTGACTGTAAACGCGACGGTTATGGGTTCGATTCCTACTGAAGGAATGAAATATTTAATATTTTTATTTATGAACGAATACTCTCGAGAATTCTACAAACGGGAAACGGAAGTGTCATATTGGAAACGGAATATCTTAACATTAGGTTCCCAGGGTCCTTCTGGAGACACAGAGCACGGTAGCATAGGGAACCTAATGTAACATCATTCATTCGACATTCCATTTTCCATGTCCTCCTTTAAATACATTGTATGTTAAAGTCACCGAAGGTGACATGAAATTAATTCATACGACCCAATAGGAATCGAATCTACAACCGTCGCATTTAAAATCAGTCATCAATATTCTACAGAACTCATTAAGTCTGTCTCGTTAAATCTCCTTTTCTCAGTAAATGTAAAAACTTTCTACGTTAGGAGTTAGTTCATCTCTTCGAGGAGGAAACAAAGCATATAACGCTACCTTATTACACTCGTGCCTAATTATGAACGTAAGCTAATAGTTATATTTAAATTTTGGAACATTTAACTAAATTATAAGTAAATGTACCCATTCTTAGTTTAAATTAAGAATAAATGTAGGATAAGTCAAAAATTTTTTTTAATCGCATTTTTTTTGGATAGTTTATTTTTTCTATTTATTTAGCTTCATTTCTTCGCTCTGTTGTCTAGGCAAGGCGCAGCGTTGAGCTCTGCCACTTAACACGCAATGCGTACAGAATTCGGCAGAAAATGGAGAACGGAGTGTCCGAACATTAGGTTCCCTCTGCCTGCCCTGTTGTGTGCGGGATGCAGCGTGAAACTCGAACTCACAACCAGTATAACGTATAATTCTAATTAATTCACATACGAGAATATCGTTTAACTACTTGTTTATACATTATCTAGATATAAAGCAGTTTCGACAACAACTTGTGAACTATACACGAGTGAACTAATTACTTTATTTACCGTTCAGTAGTTTGTTGCTTTACGTATCTATGTGCATCCACTCATATGTACGTTTGTTAACATTTTATTGCTATCTAAATTACTGAGGTAGCCTTTAATTTGTTAATTTTATCTTTGGTTTTAGTCTAACTTGTGTTTATTTTATAATTCGACATTCTGCTTGTGTTTGTTAAGTCTTTGAATGTAGAAATAAACACTAAGTTAAAAAAAAAGCACTAAATTTGTGTTGATTTGGACTGAATTTAGATGTTAAGATTTTTGTACGTTTTCATTAATAGAAGAAAGGATTTTTTAAGATGTTTTGTTACAAGATATAAATTTATTTATATTTGAAAATTAAAATGGATTTTCTTTGTGTAAATATGTAATACTAGTGGCCCGCCCGCGGCTTCGCCTGCGTGAACGATTTTATTATTAATTTCTGTCTCCTCATGCAAAATTTGAGACTCCTAGCATTTGTAGTAACGAAGTTTCATACAAACTTTCAACCCCAAAAATAACCCCTTGGAAGTCGAATATTACAAATTCCCGTCTTAGCGAGCACCTACGTCCTATAAGTAACTCCTATGCAAAATTTCAGATTCCTAGCACTTGTAGTTTCTGAGATTTCGTGATGAGTGAGTGACCTTTCGATTTTATATATATAGATAAAAAATGTATATTGACACATTAACTCTGATAACTCTGTTAACGTTCGTGTTCTAAAAAATAAATGACCACAGAATTTTTTTTAAGGAAATTTAAAGCAATTTAACTGTAACAGTAAAATTTTAGGTAAATTCCAAATAAACCCTGTAACAAAATCGTAAAATCTACAAAAAAAACCGCTAAATCTTATCGTTATTTCCCTAAAAACAACCCTAAATAAGTAATTATACAAGTGACATTAATATCCAAGTGGATTTCCAACAAAAAATGAGTACACACTTCCCTTANGTATCTTTGATATTGTGTTTTTGAAGATCAACCGAGATCTCCTCCTGCGGAACGGTAAGAGACTTACCGCTCACTTTTTCTTCATAAATCTTGTGCTATGCTGACGTTTCACCGTCTCATCAATGCATCTAAGGCTTATTATCGGCAGCTGTACTAAACATATTTCCCAAATATATTTAACGTTAATTTCTTTCAAAAAGGGATATAATTAGTTTTTCGTAATGGATATTCTCACTTTCCGCCCAATTTTTAGATATGGCATGTTGGGTAACGAAACTAAACGCCACAGAATATCAGAAGCGGAAATCGAACACACTAATGTGGCGTTTATGTCAGCGTATGGAGTTACCAGCTTTATTTTGCATAATAATAACTCCACCTACCCTACTTTATACGGAATTAAGCAAAAAAATACCTTTATTCAAATTTCGTTACCGAAATACACAAAAAAATCCCAACACTAATTATACAAAAGTTTAAACAGTCAGTCATAAACGTCGTCATCCCCATAGAAAATTTGTCCCGACAAAATAAATCTTCTCCGGAAGATAAAGCACATCCCTAGCCCTCAACCCTTGAGGGAAAACGAAATAATACAGGGCTTAAGCAAACGCCTAAACAGCTAAAACATTTCACCAACGATTTAGCTCTTTTACTCGTGTTACTTTTACTTTATACATTTGTATGTGAAATTAAATTATTTTATCCAAGTCGTCGTGACCCGGCGGCACAAGGGTGTGACTGTAACACGACGTTTGTGGGTTCGATCCATCAAATATTTCCATTTCTTCGCTCTGATGTCGAGGCAAAGCGCGGCGAGTTCTGCCACTCAACACGCAATACCTCCAGAATTCGGCAGAAAGTGGGCAACGAAGCGTCTTAACACTAGGTTCTCTCTGCCTACCCTGCTGTGTGCGGGATACAGCGTGAAGCTGATTTATTTGATCTTAGTTTTATTGGTAGCATCTAATCTAATCGATTTTTGGCGGGTATGAGAAGGAAGTCTATATATTATGAGAAGAAACTAAATATCATTCTATGGAATCACCGTGTCCATCGTTGCAGCATGAGGAGCTCAGAGCAGTGCCAGGCACTCCAGAATGTATAGGTTTTAGGGGCCTCTCTAAAATAGCATTGGCCCAGAACATTCTACCTAATTCGAAATGATTCTGCTAGTGCTCCCTTCGAAGTACGTTTTAGAAATGAATCGATGATAATAAAATAAAATAGGCCGCGATGTATAAGCAGACTGTGTGTTTTGTGACATTTCTTGTTGAGTAGCGGAACTCAACGCTGCCCATTGTTTTGTTACTAGAGCAAAATTAACATTATATATAATCGCTTTAACCACGCCACGGAGGCGTCATATAATAAAATATGAAATACACATTGTGATTTTAAGTTCTACGATAAAGAAGAAATAAAATATCCAGTTACATAACTTTAAGTAAAGGAAAAATTTCAGTAAAGATTTCCTTGAAACATTGAATATTCATATCGGTAAGTAGGAACACCCTTTCTGTTGCCATTACAAAAAAATAATTGAAGCTATATTATATACTAGCGGCCCTCTCGCGGTTTCACCCGCGTTTATGCAAATTTTGAGACTCCTAGCATTTGTAGTAACGAAGTTTCATACAAACTTTCAACCCCAAAAACAACCCCTTAGAAGTCGAATATTCCAAATTCCCGTCTTAGCGAGCACCTACGTCCTATAAACGACTCCTATGCAAAATTTGAGATTCCTAGCACATGTAGTTTCTGAGATTTCGTGATGAGTGAGTGACCTTTCGATTTTATATATATAGATATAAGCCGAACAAAATGAGTTAGCGGAACAAAACGAGAACTATTTTAAATATAAATAAACCCCCAAATTGGAATACGCAGAGGGATACTAGTGCTAAGACACTCCGCCACTACTTTCCACCGATTATACAGCGTGAAAGTAAAAAGTCCTCAAATGGAAATGAACCTACATTCATAGCAGCCACATTCCATTTGTTCAAACATAATATTATATTATTTTTTTTTAACACCTACTTATAACTTAGATAATAAGATTTTAGTGCTAAAATACTCAGTTAATTTTTTTCTGTCTCCGCTTCAACGTTGACATAGCAGAAAAGGCAGAGGGAACGTACTTTTCCGATCAATCGAGACATTGCACTATGAATAGGGAAACTCAACACCGCCTTATGTCTGCCATAGCTGGAAAAAGAAAATAATCTGTTCTTCGGAAGAGCATTCACACAACTGACATTTTTTGAGATATTGTACTACGAATAGAGAAACTCAATAACGAACTAAGAAACTATTCTCTTCTCCTGGTCAATTGTATGAAGTAACCTCGAAAATTAGACTTCGAATTATATATAACTTTCAACTTCTACCAGATATTACATTAAGATTCGGATAGAGCAGCTTCAAATCGTTAGGACATGGACTTCTGGAACTAATGTAACGTAGTTCGAGAGAAACGACTTTAAAACAGAGAACTCTTTAATCGGGAGTAACTTGCTAACTTGGTTTTGTCTTCTATGATATTTATTTTTGCGGTCTTTGCGCAGGGACACAGTGTTGTAACTGTAAACGCGACGGTTATGGGTTCGATTCCTACTGAAGCAATGAAATATTTAATATTTTTATTTATGAATGAATACTCTCGAGAATTCTACAAACGGGAAACCGAAGTATCATATTGGAAACGGAATATCTTAACATTAGGTTCCCAGGGTCCTTCTGGAGACACAAAACACGGTAGCATAGGGAACCTAATGTAAAGACATTCCATTTTCCATGTCCTCCTTTAAATACATTGTATGTTAAAGTCACCGAAGCTGACATGAAATTAATTCATACGACCCAATAGGAATCGAATCTACAACCGTCGCATTTAAAATCGTCAATATTCTACAGAACTCGTAATATAAGTCCGTCGTGTTAAATCTCCTTTTCTCAGTAAACGTAAAAACTTTCTACGTTAGGAGTTAGTTCATCTCTTCGAGGAGGAAACAAAGCATATAACGCTACCTTATTACACTCGTGCCTAATTATGAACGTAAGTTAATAGTTAATATTTAAATTTTGGAACATTTTACTAAATTTTAACTAAATGTACCCATTCTTAGTTTAAATTAAGAATAAATGTAGGATAAGTCAAAGATTTTTTTTAATCTCAATTTTTTTGGATAGTTTTTACACGCAATGCCTCCAGAATTTGACAGAAAGTGGAGAACGGAGAGTCCGAACATTAAGTTCCCTCTGACGGCGTTACTGATTTAATGTAATATATTTCTTCTTACCCACAAAAATCGAACTCACAACCACTATAACGTATAATTCTAATAAATTCACATACAAGAATATCGTTTAACTACTTGTTTATACATTATCTAGATATAAAGCAGTTTCGACAACAACTTGTGAACTATACACGAGTGAACTAATTACTTTATTTACCGTTCAGTAGTTAGTTGCTTTACGTATGTGCATGCACTCGTACTCATACGTACGTTTGTTAACGTTTTATTACTATCTAAATTACTGAGGTAGCCTTTAATTTGTTGATTTAACCTTTGGTTTTAGTTTAACTTGTGTTTATTATATAATTTGACATTCTCCTTGTGTTTGTTAAGTCTTTGGATGTAGAAATAAATACGAGCTGAACACTAAGTTAAAAAAATAAGCACTAAATTTGTATTTATTTGGACTGAATTTAGATGTTAAGATTTTTGTACGTTTTCATTAATAGAATATAGGATTTTTTAAGATGTTTTGTTACAAGATATAAATTTATTTATATTTGAAAATTAAAATGGATTTTCTTTGTAAATATGTAGTATAAAAAAAGTGTATTGACACATTAGCTCTGATAACTCTGTTACCGTTCGTGTTCTAAAAAATAAATGACCACAGATTTTTTTTAAGGAAATTTAAAGCAATTTAACTGTAACAGTTAAATTTTAGGTAAATTCCAACTAAGCCTTGTAAGGAAATCGTAAAATCTACAAAAAAAACCGCTAAATCTTATCGTTATTTCAGTAAAAACGACCCTAAATAAGTAATTATACAAGTGACATTAATATCCAAGTGGATTTCCAACAAAAAATGAGTACACACTTCCCTTATCACTAACTCTTATCAACAGCTTTAATAATAATTGTTACTGCGCACGGCAAAGCAAAGTTGGATCCAACTGATAAAGGACACGCGAAGTAATTACTGGACTATGCATGGACTGTATTATAAACGTAATTTAGCTGATTTCTATGATTTTTTTATGATTTCATTTACGTATGTATATTTTTAAAATTGTTTTGTTAATAATATTATTACAAAAAAAAATGTGAAATTCTCTTCGATGATTTTGATTGTATTTTTTAGCTTTATGTATATAAGCGTTTATAGAAGTGTAGACAGAGGCAATTTAGTGTTAAGACATTTTGTTCTCAGTTTTCGAGACATTGTGTCTTGAGTGGCTGAGCTCAACACCGCGCTTTGTATTGATATAATAGTGACCAAATCAAAATAATTAATTTTCTTGAGTTACTCGGGAAGGAACCCACAATCTACGCGCTAAATTAAAAGGCCGTGACGCTGTTTTTTATAAAAAAAATATGTAAAATGTATGTTTTAAATTCATCGTTATTTTCACATTCATTCATAATTCCAATAAAGCTTGCAAAAAGTTTTTCACTAACACTTATTTCAAAAATCCTACACTTGTTATATACAGAAACTCAATTTTAGATTATTTACGAATATCTAACCTTTGGTGCATTGGTATCCAGAGCCAGTGTACTGCAAAATTAAACAAGCTGACGATAAGTTGCCTGCCTTTGAGGAACATCCTGTATATACTCGTACTATGATTGGAGTATCCACTATAGAATACTGTAACTTTAGTGACTAAAGTATACCAAAGCAATGTTTTAATCGAATTTGTAAAATTTTGACTTCTCGTTTGGCTATTTGATTTAAATGGTTTAAAACTAGTTAGTTCGAATTTATCTAATTTTCTCAATAAATCTAATGTTAAAAGTTTAAAAACAATACCAAAAACTATTTATATTTTATATCTACACGTAAAGTCTTGACAATTAGATGGAAAACGGGAAAAGGGGCACCTTAGCACTACATTTCCTCTGCCTCCCTTCCTATCGGGAAAAAACAAACAGTATACTCGCTTTTGTATCTAGGAAATATTCCCACTGATTTTGAAAGATTTTAACCCTAAAGGGATGAAATAGGGGTTGAAAGTATGTCTGGAAAAATCTTTAAATCGCCAACGATTTGTATAAAAATTTTAATGTAGACTAAAAAATATTTCATTAAACACGCATTTCGTGGTTTTTTAGAATTCACCCTCTAAACTGAAAATAATTTCAAGTATATAATAATAATAATTCTAAGTTCAAGCGGGCAAAGCCGCCCGGGTTCGATAGTCAAACTATGATAAGTTTTATAAAACTTGAAATTTATAATTAGCTTCTAAGTAACTGTATATTTTCCATTATTTTTCGTCTACAGTATTTTACGAATTAAGTAAATTTAATATTATATCAGAAATCCGAATATCAGGAATCTGAAAGTAATTTATATACAGGGTGTCCCAGGAGCCAACGATAAAACGAAACCAGGTGATAGACCAAGTCGTGACAGTTATGAGAAAAATATAAAAAAAAATCTTTGTCATGTATTTTTCATATTATATTGATTTTAAAAAATATCGCAAAAACCGACACCCTGTGATGGTTTTTCAAGTCCCAGGACTACAAATATTACTCTTTGTT
>JAKRZM010000649.1:167434-198778 GCA_036379175.1 Heliconius cydno galanthus | reverse complement strand
AAAATGAACAAAGAGTAATATTTGTAGTCCTGGGACTTGAAAAACCATCACAGGGTGTCGGTTTTTGCGATATTTTTTAAAATCAATATAATATGAAAAATACATGACAAAGATTTTTTTTTATATTTTTCTCATAACTGTCACGACTTGGTCTATCACCTGGTTTCGTTTTATCGTTGGCTCCTGGGACACCCTGTATATTTACTTACTGATTTTTTCACGATAATATATATTATTTACGTCAAAACTCCAGCCTCCCGAGATTCTTAATTTGACTTTCTTTTCATCATGACAAATTTACAATACTGTAAGTCAAGTTATAATAACAATCATAAAAAAATGGCAAAGTGTGAGTCGAATCACATTTGAAGGTTCCGTAACTACCAATATTCGATTAAATTTATTTTGAGGGGTTATCTTGATAATTTTAGTACCTTTTAAAAAATCGTTATGTCTAACACTTTAAGTTATAGTATATGTACATACGTACTTTTTTTTAAAAGAAAAAAAATATAAATGTATTAAAATGAAGCAAGTAAAAGGACCCAAAATTTGTAAGGCAAATGATTTATTTGCCTGCACAGACAAACAATTAATTTCTTAATACTATTTTTTTTAGCTTAATGCTTTATCCGCATATATCAAGGTAGGTAGAGGGAACCTGGGAACCTAGTATTAAGATATTGCTTTCTCATTTAGACAACTCCGTTCGCCACCTTCCGAAAAAACTCATGGCATTGCGTTTTGAGTGGCGGAACTCAACGAACAACGAACTTCAACACAGATACTACAACTCTTCCGTAATTTCCACTAGCACTAAAAATATGGAACCCTAAAAAGAAATCAAACGTATAAATAATGTTATAAAAGCGGAAAATTTCATTTTAAATAAACAACATAAATAAGGCAAACATTGTTCCGTTCAATTTTATGCAGATGCAAACTCAGGCATCTTCTTTGAGCGAAGGCGAACGGATCCTTTTTCAAAGTCCAATTTAACACAAATTAAGCGCACACATTTATAATTCATGAGTTACTTTCTGCGAATGCGGAACCTTCCCCGATTTAAAGTACGAATTAAAAAGCGGGACTAAAACGGCTCCTTGCGTTACCCCTGCCCTTTTTTGTGTAAATCACGTGAAATCCTATTTCCATTTTTCTTTTCTTTTGGATTGCTCTTAAGAAATATGCATTGAAAATCTAATTGTATATATCAGGATTTGTTTTTTCTTTTGTTTTACACTTAGGCTTATTTATATGAAACTTGTACATTTTCTCTAGTAAAACATAATGACAATAATTTATTTTATTATTTTTAATTATAATAAAAAATATTTTAAGCTTGCATATTTTCGTGGATAACTCGTAAAATATTTCATATATTAGTAGTTTTTCATAGAATTTCGAAAAATTATCTCTTATTGCTCCCCATACACTTATGTTCGTCTGTGCGTTGTCTTTTATTCACTTAGTAATGAAAGAGTTTTAAATATTATTTCAAAAATAATAAACCTTTTATGTTATGTTTTTTTTATTATTATTATAATTTTTTATATAAATATATATAGTAATTCACTTGCAATGTTGTATAGTAGTATATACCATACATATATATATCTAGTGAAAAATGAAATAGCGTCCAAGCGAAAACGAAAAAAAGCTAGTCTCTAACAAGTTTCTATTGACATAAATAAGATAGTACTTATTTTTGTACACAAAATAAATGTGTTTGTATACAGATTGTATCTGGAAATTTGCCATTTCCGTCGTAGTCTAGACGTGACATTTTTCAATCTGCGTCTGTCCCTTACATAATTGTAGCAATTTGTATTGTGATGGTAAGTTTAAATAAATATATTTAATAAAATACTATTTAAGATTTTACATTTCTAAATGAAATAAAAATATAAAATTTAATTATTAATGTACCCTAGATTGGATTATAAGGCTCGAAGGACCAAATCATCATCTCCTCATATACTTAATTTAGCATCTTTAGAATATTTATTAAAAGCCAGTTGCCCCAGAGAGGTATTCCTCTAAGATAAGCCACACCACCAAAGGAACCCTATGATAAGATATTTCTTATCATAGGGTTCCTTCTGTCAAACTTACTATTAGTGGGATACAGTATGAAGCTCGGCAGACCGAATCATCATAATATCTTCATAAAATTTAAGCTACGTTTGCTCCTTAAAAATATTTATAAGCACCTAGTTCATAATGCGTAGTACATTTCTTACCTTTTCACAGGTAATGGCATGGTGTAAAGCTATAATTTTATCACGCCATAGTAATTTGTTATACTGATTGTTATAACGCCGCCCTTTTCTTGTAGAGTCCAAGAACATGGAAACTCTTATTATTGTTAATTAACACTTTTTAGGTTGACCATGTATCCGGCACATAGCAAGAAAGCAGAGGAAAACTGGGAGCAGAGGAGAGCTGGGAGGAGTTTTAAGACGTTTTATTGTCCTTAAGCCACTTCCTTTTCCGGGAACGAGGAAATGAAAACATTAATTTTTTTTTCAAGTGGAAATCGAACCCATAACCAGTCACGTTTACAGTTGCACGCTATAGTGTCTGTGTGACTGGCCTCCATTTGATTAACACTTAATTTATATTAAATCGATATAATTATTGAGGGTAATATGGTGCAGTGGAGAAATAATATTTTTATAATGTAATTGCATCAAGAAGACATCGAACCTACAATCAGTAGCTTTAGTCTAAAAAATACAAACGTCTTTTGAGATAGTATGTATATGTTTTTGATAATTAAACTATCAATCAGATTTTTTATAAATTCTTTTTCTCTCGTTTTCTAAACCTATATATTTATAGTATACAAAAGTCTAAGATATATTTAACACATATGCCAATCTAGAGGAGCACTCCACACCCACAGTCCACTTGGACCACTCCGCCTGTTCCTTGTACTCAACCGTAGCTTAATTGGACCAGAAGCATTCTATCGCGTGACATAACCCTCACTAAAATTTAAACTAAGCGGTAGTTTCTGAATGTTGCCATGCAAATCAATTTTGTAATATTTAGGGATTTTTAACTTTGCAGGTTAAGATTTTTAAAGAAATTATTTCAAAAGTTTAAATTATATGTGACCATGCTAAACCTATGCTAGGTTTACATAAAAAAAAATAGTTACACTACATTATAATTTTATAAAAATTAGTTAAAATTTTGAAAATCCTATCAAAAACATAAATGTGAAATGAGAGCCAAGTGAAATAATAAGTAATGCGACGTTCTTGAACTTCACCGACAAAAGAATGGGAGATATATAAGGGGGGGGAGGGTTTTGTGTTACAATATTCTACCTTGGTACCAAATATCCAGTTTCCAGGTCACCTAGATATGAGTCAGGTTTTGACGAATGAGTTTCTCTGCCACACAAATTCCGGTTTTTTAAATATCAATAACCGATTGAGTTAAATTGTTTATTTTTTTATAACTCAATGTACAGGATTCAGTTTCATGCATGTAGATTAATTGTTTATGAAAGGACAGTTATGGAGGGATCAAAAATAACTTGACATTGCAGATTTTCATTTTATTTACTTAGTTGGAGCCGCTGGGGAGAGTCTTGATTAAAAATCTGCTGGGTTTCAATATAATTCACCTGATTTTTTACCCGACTGTAGCGGAGCCCAAAAAGAGGATTATTTTTAGTGCTTATGTATATACATACATATAGTCGGTGCCAAGTAAAACAAACAGGCTTAGTAATTAGATATTGTAGTAAAGGTGTTGTAGCATTAGTTTGACACCGACTTCAAAATTATAAAATCTTTGTAAAATTATTTTTCACTTTTAAGTTCGTTGTTAGAAGTCGGTTTTTGTATTTGTTAAAAACTAATTTATTTTACGATTTCATCTTAAAATGATGCTTCTTAAACGAGCCGGGCGACGACTAGTCTATCATATATTATATATCCATATATCTACTTATCAAAATGCTATTATGAAACGAACTGACAACGACTGCTAAGGCAATTTTTCTTTATCTTTTGTGCGGATGATAGAAGACAAAGCTACGGGGACAAAGCGTGTAAGCACAATGGAATGTTTTGAATGTTATTTTAACTGCCATCCGGATAATCGGTCGAATGCACTTTGTTATGGTCATGTATAAGTAATGTTGTATTTTCTATTTTCATACTAAGACGTTAAATGATATGTTTTTATTATATAATAATAGAGGCCTAGTGGTTAACGCAACGGTTGTTGATTCGATTTCCAGAGAAAAAATAATTATTATTTTCACTTTTCCTCTTGTGTAATAAGACTAAACGCTTCGTTAAGTTCTACCAATCAACACACAATGTCTTTCAATTGGATAGAAACTGGTAAACGAAATGTGTTGATAAGGTTTTACTGTGCCTACTTTGCTAAATGTAGAATACAGATGTTTTTTTTTTTGGAAAGTCACTAAAATAAAATAAATGATATTTGTGCCAACTTAAGCACAACCTCAGTTTTTCATATATATTTTTAAAATTATACTTTAATTAATAGCAGCGAAAAAACCACCATTCAATTTAAATATTTACAAACATATGTAGGTTAACAATTATGGCGCAATCCACCGCGTCATTTGTCATACGAAAAAAATTAAAAGTTTAATTTATTTTACAACGTAAACAGGCTTCGAAATTATTATATATTTTTTTTGGTTTAACGCAAAGTAAGCAGAAAAAGTGTAATGGTAAAACTCTCTGTTCTCCACTTTTCTCCCAGTGAGACATTGCGTGATGAGTGCACAACCGCCGTTTTCAATCAAATTTTTAAATTAAATATTGTATTTATATATATTTTTTTTCCTTACATTGGGGTTCGAACCTAAAACTACCGTCAGACGTCGTTTTCACTACAATAAAAAATAAATAAATCAGCTTCACGCTGTATCCCGCACACAGCAGAGTAGGCAGAGGGAACCTTGTATTAAGCGACTCCGTTCCCCACTTTCCACCGAATTCTTGAAGCATTGCGTATTGAGTGGCCTCAACGCCATCCTTTGCAAATTTTAAATAAAAAATTCAATTCCTCGAGTGGTAATCGAACCCACCACCGATTGGTCTCTGCGCCACAACGGTTTTCAAAATTCGCTACAATAATAATTATATATGTTAAATTCAGTTTTTAATGTGACCCAGAATCGTAGAACAACTCTCCACAGCCTAAGCATTACATGGTAACATTTGCTGGAATAACGTGCTAGTTTCATTATGTTCATAACAACGAGGCTCACGTTTTAGAGGGCGTCGTTAAATATGAGTTATATTAGGTTTATATAAATAGCTGCACGCAACGCAGGTTTTTTTTTGGGTTTTGGTATCTTTTTATATATATTGACTGGTCGATTGGGTTTTAAGATTAGTATGGTAGGTTTAGGTTCAATCCCGGCTGTAGTAGTGAAGTATTTGAAGTAATTATATGTGGATTAGATATAGATATAGACAATACAATAATTCAGGCTGGTCTGATGATGGAATTGGAAGATGGGTGATGGAACTTTGGACTGTCTACTTGTAAATGTATCGAGTTTGTGCTCATTACATTCGTTTTATTAATGTATTCTGTTTTACAAAGCGTATTTTTAGTTTTTTAACCTATTTACTTTCGCTTCACGTTCTACCCCAGGTGGGTTAGAATGGGGTATCCAGATAGAACCGTCTCTGCATACCTCTTTTGCCTCTTAGAAGGAACGCCCATTTTGAAAATTATACAATAATAAATTATGTAGTCAGTATTGGCGTGTAAAAATTCGTAAAGAGACACGGGTACATGAGAGCTTGTGGAAGTTGGTTTTCCTATTAAAAAAACCTATTGTCCCTGTAAGTACCGGTAAGTAGCCCAATCCATATTAATCGTTACAAGTTAGCCCTGAAATTTCAACGATCCGAACGCATCAACTTTACCTGTAAACTCATTAAAATTTAATTTTCCAAGTACGTAAAATATATAGATATTAATTTTGAAGTATTATTCTTGGAAAATTCTAGTAGAGTATCTACGTATATTCAAATTGAATTTTACTATGTTATATTTAGATTTTTTGATTACTTTTAGTTTGTTTTCTGGGTATATAATATATAGTAGGGTAGGCAGAGGAAATACAGATACACTTTCCAGATTTTTTCGAGTCATCTTACTAGAATGAGAAAATTAAAATAGGAAATCGAACCTACATCCGCCACGTTCACAATCGCCTTCACATTACATTATCCCAAATTTGAATCTATAACTAACGTAATCTTCAAAACATTATCAACTGTCCCTCAAAGGCAAAAGTAAACATTGCTTATATAATATTTATACAATCCTGTTATTAATAACTTTTCAATGTTTTTCCCAAGTCCCCCCTAATATTTAATTAACTCGCCTCGCTACCGTTCCGTCCTGTTTGCGTAACGGTGAAAGATTAATTTAGCCTTTTCCAAACAAGTTAGGTAAGCAAGGAACATCTGAAATATCAAATGAAAGAACATCTTACATTATGTTATTGAAACTTATTGGTGCTTGTATATGAAAAATATGCGGAAAGTGGGGAACGGAACTGTCTTAATGGGAACGAAGGGTCTTAGCATTAGGTTCCCAGGTTCCATCTATTTACCCTGGTATGAGCGGGATATAGATTCTTCGTTTCAGTAGACAAAGCGTGACGTTAAGTTACACCACTCAAAAAATTGATTGAAAAGTGAAATACAGCGACTAAGTTCCCGTTAAACACGTGATTGAAGCCTAAATAGATCATCATACACAAATATTATCCAATTTGAATAATATCATATATATTTGGCGACGTTGAGTTCTGCCACTCAACACGCAATACCCCAGGCATAGGTGATAATTATTTTTTTTGGAAGTCACTTAAAAATCCCATAAATCCAGCTTTATCTGACACTTTCAAACACTTGCCATGTAATTGGCCTATAATTCTTAACATAACAGAACAAAACATTTTGATGGCATTTAGACGGTGGTAACGGCACGTTATTTTTAACTTAGCTACAATTTTCGTTAATTCGTTTTCATACTAAACGACCTTATATTACTTTGCTCTTTTATTTTGAATTAACAGCGGAGGAAGCCATTTCGTATTTTTTTGCCACAGAATGATAAATTACACTTGCGTTGAGCTTAATACGTTTGTTTATAATAGATTTTTTTTCAGTTTCACGCTTTATCACGTAGCAGGGTGGGCAGAGGGAACCTGGGAACCTAGTGTTAGGCTAAGTCAATTTCTGAAGGCATTACGTTTTGAGTTCTTTAGCTTCGTCACCAGAACGAGAGAACAAATATTTCTTTCACGAAATAACCTTCTTTCAAGTCATCTTGTTCCCTAATTTCCACCTCAATTAGAGATATTGTGCTTTTAATGGTGGAACTTAACGCCACGCTCTATCTTTTTCTCATAGCAAGAAAATTAAACGGCAGTCGAATTCACGACCGTATTAGAAAACCACGCGCTAAAAATCTTATTCACTTTAAAGAGATCAAAAACATTCTTAAGATCCTTGACTTTTGAGAAATGTATTTAAGAAAAGTTTCAACAAAATCCTTTAAATAATTCTCAACTTAGTTCGCTTTTCACATTAACATAAAAACTTTATATCAACAAGAAGTAAATATACCTGTACATTTTTTAAGGTAGGTATCGTTCCTAATTTTGTCTCTGTAACTTCTCCGCTCTGATAATAAGGCTAAACGCGGTGTCGAGTTCCGATACTCAACACGCAATGCTTCTAGCGGTTGAAAGTGGGTAACGGAGTGTCCTAGCACTAGATTCCCTTTGCCTACCTTTCCATATGAATCCACCGCCATCTCTTTTACAGACCGACCTACACTCCTACCAACAAAATGTACTAATGTTCATTTTGATTTACGCTATATGCCGCACGAAGCAGGTTAGGCGAACTTAGTTTTAAGATCCGATCCATCTGATCCTCCGTAAGACATTCCGCCGAATTCTTATGGCCTCCATCTCGTTACCAGAAAAAGAAAATATTTTCATTCCTCCGAATGGGAATCGAATCCACAACTATCGCAACACACGCCATAACTTATTAATTTAATGAAATCACTTCCAAGCACCCCAGTGAGGACGGCGCGGTGTCTCAGTTTGCTTAATTTCCGGCTTGCCTCGAAACGTTGGTTTGCTTTAATCTAAAGACGTCTTAAAAATTACTTTTGTTTATATTGTAACTATACTATGAAGGGGGGGATTGAGGGGTGGCAATACTAATACTATATTTATTAAGGAATTGTATCTCTCAGTGGGTTTTTTGGTATATTTTAGGCACAAGGTTTGATTTTACTCGCGCGAATAAGTTATTTTTATGTCTTCGCTCTGCTCGGGCAAACCGTGGTGTTGGCTTCCACCACTCAACACTCGTGTCTTGAAAATTGGACGGCAACTGGGCAGCGGTGTTCCTTAACATTATGTTTTAGAGAATTAATTATAAAAATCATAAAATTTAATAAAATACTCATATTTTATATACATTTACGTTTCCAGCGAGCTTTCATCCATTTTCACCAAAGCTCGGTCAAATGATACTCTACAAAGACTTCAAAAAGTCCACAGACGAGCAAGAAGCTTAATTTGCCCCTTCCAATGTCTCTTCATTACTACTCGATATACAAACAAACGTTAATGCATTCCGAGAGTCCGAGTGACAATCGAAAAAGGCGAATCGAATAGGTTTCTATAGAAGCTTCGTGTGTTTTACTTGTATGTGAANTAGCAGGGTGGGCAGAGGGAACCTGGGAACCTAGTGTTAGGCTAAGTCAATTTCTGGAGGCATTACGTTTTGAGTTCTTTTGCCTCGTCACCGGAACGAGAGAACAAATATTTCTTTTACGAAAGAACATAGTTTCAAGTTATCTTCTTCCCTTCTGTCCACCTCATTTCGCGATATTGTGCATTGAATGGTGGAACTTAACGCCACGCTCTATCTTTTTCCCATAGCAAGAAAATTAAACGGTAGTCGAATCCACGACCGTATTAGAAAACCACGCACTAAAAATCTTATTCACTTTAAAGAGATCAAAAACATTCTTAAGATCGTTGAGTCTTGAGAAATGTATTTAAGAAAAGTTTCAACAAAATCCTTTAAATAATTCTCAACTTAGTTCGCTTTTCACATTAACATAAAAACTTTATATCAACAAGAAGTAAATATACCTGTACATTTTTTAAGGTAGGTATCATTCCTAATTTTCTCTCTGTAACTTCTCCGCTCAGATAACAAGGCTAAATGCGGTGTCGAGTTCCGCTACTCAACACGCAATGCCTCTAGCGGTTGAAAGTGGGTAACGGTGTGTATTACCACTAGGTTTCCTTTGCCTACCCTTCCATATGAATCCACAGCCATCTCTTTTAGAGACCGACCACGAAACATACCAACAAAATATATTAATTTTCACTTCGCTTCACGCTACATGCCACACAAAGCAGGGTAGGTGAACTTAGTTTTAAGATCTGATCCATCTGATCCTCCGTAAGACATTCCGCCGAATTCTTATGGCCTCCATTTCGTTACCAGAAAAAGAAAATGAAAATATTTTCATTCCTCCGAATGGGAATCGAACCCAGGGCTGTCGCAACACACGCACCCTTGGGCCTCAATAACTTATTAATTTAATGAAATCACTTCCAAGCACCCCAGTGAGGACGACGTGGTGTCTCAGTTTGCTTAATTTCCGGCTTGCCTCGAAACGTTGGTTTGCTTTAATCTAAAGACGTCTTGAAAATTACTTTTGTTTATATTGTAACTATACTATGAAGGGGGGGATTGAGGGGTGGCAATACTAATACTATATTTGTTGAAGAATTGTATCTTTCAGTGGGTTTTTTGGTATATTTTAAGCACAAGGTTTTATTTCACTCGCTTTTATTTTTATGTCTTTGCTCTGCTAGGGCAAACCGTGGTGTTGGCTTCCACCACTCAACACTCGTGTCTTGAAAATTGGACGGCAACTGGGCAGCGGCGTTTCTTAACATTAGGTTTTAAAGAATCGAATCCACACACATCATTAATTATAACATTATTAATTATAAAAATTATAAAATTTAATAAAATACTCATATTTTGTATGAAAAGTAACACACGTTTATATTTTTTTACTTTTCCAGCGAGCTTTCATCCATTTTCACCAAAGCTCGGCCAAATGATACTCTACAAAGACTTCAAAAAGTCCACAGACGAGCAAGAAGCTTAATTTGCCCCCTCCAATCTCTCTTCATTACTCGTTATACAAACAAACTACGTTAATGCATTCCGAGAGTCCGAGTGACAATCGAAAAAGGCGAATCTAATAGGTTTCTATAGAAGCTATATGTGTTTTACTTGTATGTGAAGATTGAGCATTCGATTAATTTCGTTGATATTATATTACTTTTTAATTTTGAGGCTGTTGCCGACGTTGTGCGATGGTTATGGGTTCAATTTCCATGAGAAACAACGCTTTAGAAATTGAGCGGAATTTGGGGAATAGAATATTTTCGAATTTGGTTCTCAGGTTCCCTCTGCCTGTCCTATTATATGCGGGATAGAGCGTGAAAATAAAAAAATCAATATACTTATAGATTTTTATTCATAGTGTTTTACAATAAATTCTATAATTTGAAATGTTTAAAACAAAAATCGATTTTTATCACAACCATTCCATAATCGGCAAACAATCGAGTAAAACACGGTCAGTTTTCCAGCTGAGAATGAAGTACTCTGTAAAGGACAAATTAAACTTTCGTCGAGTCCTCCGCTTTCAACTTCTTTTGTTGGTAAGCTCGTTTGAACGAACCCGTTTCTGAAACTGCTTGTATAGTACACTGGAAATATTTATATAGTGTTTTTTATTGAAAATGACGAAGTGTGACGAAAATGGAAATTTTTCTAAATTATATTCAGTATGAATTTGTGTGTAGAATACAGCATGGCAGGATAAACGGAGAAAAATTATCGTCTATCTCCATCTCAAAGGCCAGCAACACACCTGTAGCTTCTTTGGAGTTCAACGGGGTCGTAGGCAGAGGTGATCACTTACCATCAGCTGACCCGTACGCTCGTTTTCCTTATCTTCTTCCATAAAAAATGGGTTCCACCACTCAACACACAATCTGTTGATTTGAAATTAATTGATTCGTTGAGAAATGGGTGTTTTACTGGAGTGTTTTCGTATATGCGGGAATCTAAAGAAAATCGTAAATAAAATTAACTATCCAATTTATTCAGAACCTGATCCAGACTAGAACAGCATTATTTTATAGAATTTCTTCATCGCCAAATGAACCGAAGACAGAGAAAATAACAGGTAACTACGAGAAGTACTACGAAAAAGTGAATTCCTTAACTTTGAATAATTTGTAACTTTTAACAAAGTCAAGAACTTTACCTTTTCAATAAACTTTTATGTGCTCTTTTTATGTCTTCTTTCTAAAACTAATCTAATTTTTATAATAAGTTTTACTTTATTGAGCTTTTAATAGATTCTAAGTAAAAATCCTCTGGTGTTTGTTAATTTTGTATTTGTAAACATATACAAAAGGTTTTTTTTCTATTTTCCTTTTTTGTTGTATTTGTAATTATTTTATTGTAGGTGAGAATTTCATGATAAAAGAAAAAAACTGAACAAGCGAAGAAGAGGAACTTGAGATTAAAAAATATTTTAGACATACAATTATACGTGTGGGGAACGGAGTGTGTTAACACTAGGTTCCTTCTCCCTACCCTGCGTGTGCAAAATACATGCGTGAAGCTGATTTTATTCACACAATTATTTACCTTAAAAAATGAATGTATGTTATTAATTGACATACGAAAATATATATAAAATATCCTTTTAAAAAATGTTGGTTGTCTGTTTAAAATTTTTTCGTCTTTTTAATTTTGTTACCCAACTGCGAATCCCAAAAGGAAGGTTATGTTTTTAACGTGTATGTATCTGTTTATATGTATGTCCATTCCTTTGTTCCCTTCTAACTGTTAATCCAATGAACCGACTTTGATAAATGATACAGTGTTTGATGGCGCGAGTGTTACTGGATATGTTAGTGTTATTTTTGTTATAGGGTTTTTGTTTTGTCTCAATATTAAAACAATTTAAATATCATCTTTACCATAAATGGATATTGAATCAACAGCCATCGTGATTACATTCAGTCGCGGTTACTGCGCCAGTAAGACCTCTTTTTTATAGAAACGATCAATTACATCCGATGAACCGGTCACTTGATGTGATACCTCGCAGCAGCACGGTAGGCAGAGGGAACCTAGTGTTAAGACACGTTTCCCACTTTCCCCAGGAGGCATTAGAGAAAATGAAATGCTTATTATTTTCATTTCTTCGCTACGTTAATGAGGCAGACCGTGGCGTTGAACTCCGCCACTCCCTAAACACAAATGCTATGTGCAGAATACGGTTATAAGTTAAAAAGAGAGGAAAAAATATTGAAACCAGCAAAATTAGGCGGCCATTTCGTATTTTAATTAAAAGCGCTACTAACTGTGAACGTTTAATTAAAATAAATTCTGTCGAGGGGTGATATGAAGGCATTTAGTGCAAGTAGTGTGAAAAGCTAGACTACGTTTGATGTAACTTTAAATGAAGCTTGAGCAATACGTTTCGCTTCTAAAATTAGTGTCAATTTATATTTTTATTCATTTAATTAAGAATATTTCAGAAATAATATTCCTAGTGACTAATTATTTCTTTTTATGACGTTTTTTGTACGAAAAGTCAGTCAGCAAGCTAATATTAGTCCTTTTCGTTCCTCCAAGAGGAAATCGAACTCACAACCCTCGTTTCCACGAGTATACGCTATACGCTATCACTGTTTTAACGTATTAAAATGTTCCTCTATTTACCCTATTAAGATAAATCGCCGATCGAAATTGAATTAGGCTCTATTGAGAACGTTAGTCGCTTATAAGTGGGTAATTCTAAGTAAATAAAATTTGTCGTTCTTAACAATTTGTTAGAAAGAAGCTTACTTAGATGGAAGCAACAAGTATTTTTCAAAAATCACTTCTTACAATAAAAAATACTTCTAACAATTTTAATGCAGTTTTCACTAGTAGTCTAAGAGAATCACGATGAGCAGTTTATACATACAGTACACGCACATGTATGGGAATAAAAAATATATAGGAAACGAGAAGACGAGAAAATTATAGGTACGCCGCGGAACGAATTATTTCTCGCTTGGTAGCAAGAAACAGCTCGTCGTTCTGTTCTGCCACTGATGGATAGAAAATAAAGCGAAAAATAGTGAACGGAGTGTCTACCCTCTGCATATCCTGAAAATCCTGCGAAATACAGCGTGAAGCTAAAAGAGGTGATAGTATGCCGCTATGGTCTAAATATTTTTTTATAATTATTTTTAGCAGGGTAGGTAGAAAGAACCTGGGAACCTAGTGTTAGACACAACGTTCTCTGTCTTAATGGGAACACTTCCACTCACCATTTTCCGTCATATTCTCGATTCGATAATCTCACAGTATTATAGCATTATAACACTACTAGCGGCCCGCTCGCGGTTACACCCGCGTGAGCTATGTTATTATTAATTTCTGTCTCCATGACTACGCCCTAGTGACGTCTATGCAAAATTTGAGACTCCTAGCATTTGTAGTAACGAAGTTTCATACAAACTTTCGACCCCAAAAACAACCCCTTAGAAGTCGAATATTGCAAATTCCCGTCTTAGCGAGCACCTACGTCCTATAAGTAATTCCTATGCAAAATTTGAGATTCCTATCACTTGTAGTTTCTTAGATTTCGTGATGAGTGAGTGACCTTTCGATTTTATATATATAGATATATACAAAGTAAATGTTATATATAAAATATTTTCAAGTAATTCCAGCTCAATACAAGTTTATGACGTCAGCTAACTGATCCCAGTTGACATACTAAGCTGTTTTATAGCTTTGTCCGCGCTAATCTCATAAACGTTGAACTATACAGGGTGGGGTTCAAACCATTCATTAAAATGCTAATGGGTTTTATAATTACCACACAAATTATGTTAGAGGCCATTCGTGGCAAAGGGATACAAGTGTGTGACTAAACGTGAGAGGTTGAGGGTTCGATTCCCGCTCAAGAAAATGATATATTTCATTTCTTCCCCCGTGTGTCCGCCACTTAACACGCAATGCTTCCAGAATTCGGTAGATAATGGGGAGCGGAATATTAGGTTCCCTCTGCTACATGTGGAATACGTCAAGATAAAAAAAATAGTAAAAAAATTGCCTAGTCATATCCTAGAACATGACTGTATTAGGGAGGGTTATTTCTTTCGACAAGGTTAACCAGCCAGCCATATCTTCTTTCTAGGGTGAGAAAATGAAAATATTTCATACCCCCGAATCGGAATCGAACACGTTAACACGTATCGCCACGACGATTACTCTAAAAAACATAATTTTTATATTTAATTTATACTCATTTTACGTGGACGCGGTCGGGTAATTTACTACCGCCGGTAGAACATAAAACGTGAGTCACTCGCGTCATCACGAGCTGAAACCCGTCCAGTCATTATAGGGACGTGGGTATTTTTAATTAAATTTAAATATGTGCTTAACAAAACGGGGTTTCCCCTAAAACTCCTTTGTTCTCAATTATAAAATAAAGAAAAGTGAATTTTCGTCTTAGATTAATTTATTTTGAATCGTTTTTGTTTGTTTGTTTTTCTTTTTGAATTTTGAAATTTTACTTAAAATAAAATATAATGGTTGGCGTCGCTTTATTCCTTCAGTGCAAAGGTGATGGTTGTGGATTCTATTCTCACTCGGGGGTTTCAAATATTTTTATGTCCTGGCTCTCATAAAAGAAGCGTCTGGAACATGCCACCATAATGTAAATTGAGGACAGTGTCCGGATCTCTCTTCCACTTTCCGCTTTGTCTTGAAATTAAAATAATTTATTATTCTATATTGGAATCGAACCCGCAACCGTTACATCTACACTCAGACGATAAGCCGCTGCGCCATGTTAGATCTCCTATACACACATATATATTTTTTATTTGAAAATCACCTCATATCAATTTTAAGGCAAAATTTTCCATTGAAACTATGTTAGAGTTCTAACAAATACGAAAACATACGATAGAATAAATCGTCGTTATTCTATGCGGGGCAATGGAATTTTATAGAATTGGGAATTGTTGTTTTTGCGTACATAGTTAATCGTTGCAAGCTGAATATTTCGTTCGACAAATCTGAATTGAACTTGACAATACTATTGCTAGTTGAAAATTGAGTCAATTTTTTTTTTCATATATTTTTTTTTTTTTGCTTGTTCCCCAACCTCTGTATGGTTCTCATGGCTTTGCGTGTTGAGTGACTTGCTACTGAAGTAAGGAAATCAAATTAAGTCAAGTCTATGAGTGGGAATTGAACCGACGACCGTCGCAATTACAGTCAGACGTTGTGTGACAGTCACGGCCTTTTAAAATGTCTTGAAAAATAAACGGAATGGAATGTCTTAATTGTATTTTGTCTCTGCTATTCTACTCTCCATGGGATATGGGGTGAAGCTAATCATGAAGGTAATCTATATATATAAAAGGACTTGTCCTCACTGACTGAGGTAAGACGCACGCACAGCCGTGACCGCTGAGGGTAGAAACATGGAATTTGGACAGATGTTTACTTTTGTAATCTGGACATCCACTAAGAAGGGATTTTGAAAAATTTTAACCCTAAAGGGGTGAAATAGGGGTTGAAAGTTTGTATGGAAAAAAAATTAAATCNAAAGTAAATGTTATATATAAAGTATTTCAAGTAATTCCAGCTCAATACAAGTTTATGACGTCAGCTAACTGATCCCAGTTGACATACTAAGCTGTTTTATAGCTTTGTCCGCGCTAATCTCATAAACGTTGAACTATAGAGAGAGGGTGGGGTTCAAACCATTCATTAAAATGCTAATGGATTTTATAATTACCACACAAATTATGTTAGAGGCCATTCGTGGCAAAGGGACACAAGCATGTGACTAAACGCGAGAGGTTATGGGTTCGATTCCCGCTCGAGAAAATTATATATTTCATTTTTTCGTTTTGGTGTCCGCCACGTAACACGCAATGCTTCCAGAATTCGGTAGATAATGGGAAGCGGAATGTTAGGTTCCCTCTGCTACATGTGGAATACGTCAAGATAAAAAAAATAGTAAAAAAATTGCCTAGTCATATCCTAGAACATGACTGTATTAGGGAGGGTTATTTCTTTCGACAAGGTTAACCAGCCAGCCATATCTTCTTTCTAGGGTGAGAAAATGAAAATATTTCATACCCCCGAATCGGAATCGAACACGTTAACACGTATCGCCACGACGATTACTCTAAAAAACATAATTTTTATATTTAATTTATACTCATTTTACGTGGACGCGGTCGGGTAATTTACTACCGCCGGTAGAACATAAAACGTGAGTCACTCGCGTCATCACGAGCTGAAACCCGTCCAGTCATTATAGGGACGTGGGTATTTTTAATTAAATTTAAATATGTGCTTAACAAAACGGGGTTTCCCCTAAAGCTCCTTTGTTCTCAATTATAAAATAAAGAAAAGTGAATTTTCGTCTTAGATAGATTTTATTTTGAATCGTTTTTGTTTGTTTGTTTTTCTTTTTGAATTTTGAAATTATACTTAAAACAAAATATAATTTAGCTGCGCTTTATTCCTTTGGTGCAAACGCGATGGTTGTGGATTCCATTCTCACTCGAGGATTTCAAATATTTTTATGTCCTGGTTCGGAACTTACCACCATAATATAAATTGAGGACAGTGTCCGGATCTCTCTTCCACTTTCCGCTTTGTCTTGAAATGAAAATAATTTATTATTCTATGTTGGAATCGAACCCATAACCGTTGCGTCTACAGTCAGATCAGTCAGATTGCGTTAGATCTCTTATACACACATACCCGTACACACACATATATATATATATATATATATATTTGAAAAGCGTCTCATATCAATTTTAAGGCAAAATTTCCCATTGAAACTATGTTAGAGTTCTAACAAATACGAAAACATACGATAAAATAAATCGTCGTTATTCTATGCGGGGCAATGGAATTTTATAGAATTGGGAATTGTTGTTTTTGCGTACATAGTTAATCGTTGCAAGCTGAATATTTCGTTCGACAAATCTGAATTGAACTTGACAATACTATTGCTAGTTGAAAATTGAGTCAATTTTTTTTTTTTTACATATTTTTTTTGTTTTTTTGCTTGTTTCCCATGGCCTGTATGGTTCTCATGGCTTTGCGTGTTGAGTGACTTGTTAGTGAAGTAAGGAAATCAAACTAAGTCATATCTACGAGTGGGAATTGAACCCATAACCGTCGCGTTTGCAGTCAGACGTTGTATCGTTGCACCACTACGGCCTTTTAAAATGTCTTGAAAAATAAACGGAATGGAATGTCTTAATTGTATTTTGTCTCTGTTATTCTACTCTCCATGGGATATGGCGTGAAGCTAATCATGAAGGTAATGTGAATATATAAATCAAACGGCGATGAGCTACCACTCAACACGAAATGCCTCGATTTATAGGAAAATGGGGAACGGAGTGTCTCAACACTAGCAAATAGTTCAAAATAAATTAATTTTAAAATGTATTTCATTTGCCACTAGCAAAATTTTAGTTTTATTTTACTTCACAATGAAATCAATATGTCATATATTAATGTTTTTTTTTATTTTTCTTACAGGTATGTTCGTAGAGGGTGCATAATATTATCATTGTAAGTAATAGGTTAAGATATGAAATTATTAATACAACACAAAATTGTAATAACCGAAACAATAATAATTGCTAAAAAATATTAAATGTACAAGATTTTTAACTAATGTATTGATGAGATAAAAATGCAGTTAAGAATTAACTCTAATTATTTTTTGTAATAAAATACAAGTCCAAATTGGACTCGTCCTCCGAAGGGCCGTACTAATTTCAGGATTGTAAGCACTACTTATAAAAGTTGATAAAATTAAATTTGCACTCATTTTATATGAAATGGGCTAGAAATATAAACTATAAATATGTTTTTATTTGATGAAATACCTATAATTTTTTACATTTTAGATTCTTTCCTATTGTTTCGGAAATACCCTCCGCTCTGTTGTACGTACGTCGTACTCTGTTGCGCGTCGTTGAGTGCTGCCATTCAATACGGAATGTTTCAAAAGTTTAATAGAAAGGAACAGTGTCTTAACACTAGCTGCCCTCTGCCTACTCTAGTATATGACATAAATCTTTAAAAGAAAAAAAAAAAAAAAAACATTTCCACTATTTTTAGTTTCCTAAAAGCTTTACATAGTAAGCTCTGTCGACATGTCAAGTTTCGTTATGAATTTGTACAACGAATACCGATTCCACAGAAATCTGGCTTGTCGAAAAACCTAGAGCAATCGAATCACGTAGGTTTGAGGACAAAACAAGTGAATGAGAATGAATGAATGTTAGTATATAAATCTACACCAGTACTCATATGTATGTTTGTTTGTGGCGTTTATATTTCATTTATTTCTATTTATTTTTAGGGAAGACGTAGAATTATGAATTATGAACGTATTGGCAGGTGTTTTGTTTTGTAAATAAATAATTAGCAGAAAGAAGAAAGAAAAACAAATTAAATGTTTCCCCTTGAGATATCGAACAGAATACTAACAGACACTGCTTCCACTGCGCCCCGACAACCTAAATAAATAGTAATTACTTAAATTAAAACTAAAACAGCTTTCACCTAAATTTTCAATTTACTTCTTTTACTGCCTACCTATACAAAAAAAAATATGAACGCCAACCGAATTTCCAAAACTTTAAAGTGACATTTTCAACAATAATTAATCTGTCCAGTTTTCATAATTAAAAATAAAATCGCGAATCGTACTTCGTAACAAAGTTGGTTGGTAGCGTTCCATAGCGGCATCCTCTATGGCGAGCATTTCGTGATTAAAAAAGTTTATTTTTTATTATCCACAATAATTTGCCGGGTATTTTTTTTTTTTGTAATTATGTTAAATGGTACGCGAAATCGCCATTTTATTAATGTCTAAAGTTATACTCTTCTAAGATATTTAATTGTGTTGATTTCTTATTTCGTTTGTTCTGGAAAAGTTTTCGTTTCGAATGCTCGTTGAGTGTTTTATTTTCTTTTTGCTGATTTATTTGTTTTTTTTTCTTTCAATATAAAAAAAGTGTTGTGTAAAAAGTGTTGAAAGTATAAAAGTGACAACCTATACATTAGATGCCTGTTGTGCCGCAGGTATACAAGTAAGCGACAGGTTGCAGGTTCCATTTCCAGTTGAAGAAATGAAATATTTAATATTTTTATTTCTTTGCTCTGGTAACGAGGCAAAGCATAGCGTTGAGAGTTCCGCCACTTACCACGCGATGTCTCCAAAATTAGACAGAAAATGGGATACGGAGGTGTCTTAATGGGAACGGTTAGGTTCCTAGTACGAATGCAGAGGGAAGCTAAAAAAAACTAACCTCGTCCAAACAACAGAAACACCATAAAACAAATATAATAATAGGCATTTAGGGTTGATTAAATTTATTATGAATAAATTATACGAGCGCCATTACACTAACCCACATAATGCCTAGCCAATAGCGATCGCGGCGTAAATCGTTAACGTTATTCGATCGTCAGCTGTCGGGAATTGCCGCGCCGTAGTACGTATAATTATTATGGACTATATGTTAGCCCTGGCTTTGTTTATCTTTTATTGTTTTATTTATCCAGTACGGAACAGGGTAAGCAGCTAAGCCAAGCTCGGAAGACAGTTTTGTTGAGAAGAGCGGGAAAAATTGATTCATTACATGAACTAACATCTACCCTGCAATTGATATTAATTATAAACATTTTATTTTTTCAATAGTCCACTCGAGCTACTAAATTCTCAATTAATTGTACAACATTTATTACTATAAAAGTACGATTTTTTAGTAAATTTTCCTCCAAAATAAAATAAAAAACTTATTCAAATATGCACCCTCCCATATAAATCTATTAGTTGAATATGAAAAAGTGACTTTGATGGGAGAGAAAAAAAAGTTTCGCCCGCGCCACCGACTATTAGGCTACTCTCCAGAATTGTTGTATAATTTTATTACTATTTTATACAGCACCGACCGACCCCCACTGTTAGTCTAACTGAGGTATAATGCGACGAATTTAAAGTGATCACTTAAAATTAGCATGAATAACGACGATTGTTTAGTTCTTGCTGCCTTTTTGTGCTGTAATTTGTTTTAAAATTAAAAAGGAAACAGCTTATCGCTTTTTTTTCGTTCGTATAGTAGGAAAAACTTATTTAAATAGAATGTTTCTTTAGCAGAGTGAGCGAGAAAATATAAAATATTTTATTGGAACGAAGTTCCTTACCGCAGGCTTGGAAGGGATAGGGATTTCGCTGCGTGACCGAACTGAAAAAAATGTGATAGTAAAACCGTAAGAAAAATGCGTGGAATAAAACCGTTAAATGAGACGTGCGCAGGCGCGACAGTCGCATACACAGACGAGTAGTGTATAATACCTTTCTCTTTCTCCCTCTTTCTTTTTTTAGTTGATAATTTGAATTACGATGTTTTTTTATTTTAAGTAATTTATTATTTCCTAAAATACTGAATTTCCTAAATACTTTCTTGTACTTAAATAAAAACTAATCAGCAAAATTTAAGAGAAAAATCAAGAAAACCTACATAAAATTGAGCACGACTTTTTTTGCAATTTGTGTCGTTTTATATATTTTATTCCCCCGAGTGGGAATCGAATCCTATACTATAATATAAAAAATATTCATTTAAAAGTATTTTTTTCTATCATTAAAACAACAACCCCTATTAATATTATTAAAAACAAATTACAAACAAACAATAATATGTAAAATCATATTATATAACCTATATACTCCCTACACACGAAATCCATTTGGAAAGGGAATTTATTTAACAAGTTTCGAATCTCACAGGGGCTTTGTACAAATACATGTAATTCTATATAAAATAGATATTTTGTGTCATCATTGTTGATAACGGATATTAAGTGACATATTGTATTTTATAAGACCAGGGGCATATCGAGTTTTTTTTTTGGGGAGGGGCAGGTAGGGGTTAATATTGGGGCTGGACTTTAAATTGATATGTTCGTGTTTTCTTTCTTTAAATTTTGTGGTGGGTAAGAGTGTGGTGGTCGCGGAACACAACCATAATAAAACTAGCTTGTACCTTTATTTGAAACCAAACACTCTGGTCGTTAAGCCCTACGTTCTCATCTTTTGGAAATCGGTAGCAGGTTCGACTCCTACTCGAGGAAATGAAATATTTATATAATGTATATTGCAATATAACTAAAGGTACGACAAAAACATATAAGAACGTTCTGCCCAACTAATTTAGTTTTTCATACTAAATCAGAAGAAAGAAAAAATATCTATTTAATATTAAAAAAAATCTATCTGAGACCTACACCCAGACACGTCCAGCTAAAAAAACAAAGTATAACAATACCTTACCCATTCGCATATTTACGAAAAAATTAAATCAACATAAACGTTTAAATTAAATTTACATTTGTATATTTTTGCATTTTACACAAGTTTATTTTATTTCTAAGTAATATAATCATATGGACGACATTTTACGGCGACCCCCAAATAACGCCCGGAAGGGTGGGAGTTACGGTCATAATTTTTTTTACATCTCATTTTATTACACGAAAATTACATATGAAAGGATGGAAACGGTAGAATTATATTATTTTTATAATAATAAAATTTTCACAATTTTAAATGTAATTCTAGAGAAACAAAATGTAAGGTACTGGAAAAATTCTGCGAAATCTTTCCTTGTTTCTTTTAATGGAAAAAGAAATGAAATTAGGAAATTTAGTTCTACTGCTTTTAAAATAAGATTCATAATTAGAAATATAATGGTTACCTTAAGGTACAATATTATTATTCCATTAAAAATATAACAAAAATGGTAAGAGATATAAAAGGACGTGCTCTGCGTATTTTAGGTGTGTATATGAGACAGATATACACACTATAAAGGCGATGCTTATGGGTTCGATTCTCACTTAGTAGAACCGATTATTACCCCTCCCCCCCTCCCCCCACCCCTTTCTGTTGAAAATCATAGCGCGGCGTTGAGATCCACAACTCTACACGCAGTCTCAAAAACCTGTCAAAAAGTGTGAGTGTACTAATAGGCTGTCTATATACATGCATACAGGTAATACTAATAAAATAATTTTTAATTTAATCTCTAGAACAATTACTTGAAATGTTCTCCATAAATTACTCAAATCACCTTCAACTTCATCTCGACTCGTCAAACCTAAACAAGCTGTACATTTATTGACATGCAATCTCCTTTTTGACTCCCTTTCATTAAGTCATGCTTATTCAAAGTTAATAAGAGCGGTGTTTAAATAGTTAGTTGTTAGTATGGGATTTTGCCTTGATTTTCGAAAATCCATTGAAGAATTCACTATATAAATTACTTTGTTTTACCTTACATATTTAAATTTTTTTACAATGTTTCAATATTATCAATTTTATTAATATAATTTCTGCCTCTGCTTTCACCAATTCAATTCAATTTAGTATAAAATTAATTTAATTATACAATTGAACAAATAAGTAAATATATTTCTATACCATTATATAAAAGACCAACTTATTAAATAGACTTTCAAAGATAGACTTACTTTTAATATGAAAACTTATTACATTAACTTCGTTTAGTAACTTCAAAATTTATATATTTTTTTTAGGTTCACGCTGTGTTCCTCATATAATAGTATTCGGGATAAAGCGTGAACCTGTAGATTAAATTCCCCAATAAAAAACCCAATTACCTGCTTTAAATAAAACTAAACTAAAAACTTCCACCTCTTCCAAACGTAAAGCGATTCCACAAATCATTGAAATAATGAAAATGTTCTAACAAATTGTTTTTTCTCAACACCAAAATGAAAAACACCTCCAACAAAGTTAGTTGAGCGCTAACCCCTCGAAAGTAACACTTTTCGTCACATTGAGAGACCCTCGTAAAACTTCCGAAGAGGTTATATGCAACTCTTCTTAAATATGTATGTTCATCACGTTTCAGGTGATATTTCGAGTGGAAATTTTCCTTAACGCCTTTGTGGCGCAGTTGTTAAATATTTGATTGGTTTTGATGGTTGTTAGTTCATATTTAAACTATTTTCGTCTCACAGGTCTATAAAGATACTGTTAACTTTTAGGTTAATCTGTATATTATAGAAATGAACATGCGTGAAACTGAAAAAAATATTATTTTTAAGGCCATCGTAGATTTTAGAAATTCGCTATAAATTATTTTAATGAAAGTGAGAAACGGAGTGTTTTAACACTATATTCCCTCTGCCGATCCAATAATATACAAGATACAGCTTAAAACTAAAAAATAAAAGAAAAACATACCAAAGTTACGATAATAATAAATTCAATTGCTTAAACATCTTCATATAACAAATAGCTTTCATAAAATTCAATAAATATACAAAAGTATAACCTGCCTATGTAAAGAGTAAGTAAGAAAAAACGTTAAAAAAAAAATGTATTTATATATACCTATAAATTCCAATGTTAATTTTAAGACAATTTTTTCCTTTGCTCACAAAGACTTTCTCTCAAAAGATATTCTATATTCTGTTGCCGTCTCCGAATCAAATTTCAGAGGGGAAGGCGACATCCCCGGGAAAAACTAACAATAATATTTTTGTTCCATTTAGAGGCCTCTAGACAGCTCTTAAGGAAGGCAAATTGTGTAATCGATCGATTTTATATCGAGTGTTTTAAAACAATTTCTTTCGTGAAAGGTGTTCAATATTATGGAATAATTTATTCGGCGTAAATGCGCAGCGTGTAACTGAAAACGTGATAGGTTGTGGGTTCAATTCCCCCTAAAAAAAGGAATGTTTTCATTTCGTCCCTTGGACTCAGCAATTACACTCTGGCTGAATGTCCTGCTTGGGCACCGCAACGGCACACCCTGATGGCCGTTGAGGGTAGAGACCTCTCATTGTCCAGTGTGATTGGAGCCATGCTGGATAGTGAGAGGAACTGGTCCATGGCCTCCTTTTGTACATCTGTTATGGCACTGAGCCGGCCGCGGAGCGAGTACGTGGGTCCAGCGCGAATGCAGTGCCGCTTCACCGTCGGAGACCAGGGGATAGGAGAAGGCAGTAGGTACGCGCATCTCCTACTCCCTTTATCCTAGACGACCCAGTGGCAAATTCACCGAGGATGCGGAATCCCCTTGTAGGATCGCTAGGACACCCTGAGCCATCCCACCCAAGCGCGGCATTAAAATCTAGCACTGAACCAAACAACAGCAAATGTCTCTAGAAAGGTAAATATTGAGTAAACGAAAGATGTCATAATGGGAATGGAGTATTTTAGCACAAGGTTCCCAGCTGTCATATTAAAAAAATAAGTAAAAATAATGTAATACAATCTTCTTGCAAGGAATTAAATTAAGAATTACCATATAAATTCAAGTAGAATCCGCCGAAATCCGAATATTTCCGCATTATTCGATTATAACAATTTCGACCCAAACAATAATATTTTCCTATAAAGGGTTACTTTACGTAATCCACCATTATTAGTTGCAGAAGCCATTCCCTATCAAGAATTTAATATCTGATATGGGTTAAGGATAGTCAAAATATTTTAAACAGCCTTATCAAAACTTGAATTGAGTTGGATGCTGATGTAATACAGTGACGCATGATTGGAAACACAACAGTTGTAAGTTCGATTTTCACTCAAGGAATTAAATATTTTCGTTTCCTCGCTCAAGTAGCGAGACAAAGCAAGGTCCCCTTATTAATACGTAGTGTCTCAAAAGTTGGACGGGAACAGCTTAACTGAGTGTCTTAAAATTATTTTCTCTCTGCCTACACTGTTCTAAAGATAGAGCGTGCGGCCAAGAAAAAAAGAATAAATATTTTAAATACTTTGAACGTCCATTGTCTCTTAAAAAAACAATATTTAACAAAAGTTTTATTAAAATTCGCAACGCCTAAGTGTCGTTCAAAATACGAGCTCATTTTTATGAATGCCTGTAAAAACTATATTACATTTTTTCAGATGGTTTGCTTTTCATTATACTTTTAGGAAAAAAGTGGCCACAAAATATTATAATATGATTATTTTAAATACAATACAAAATAAGCTAAAAAAAACAATCTACAGTTTTTTTTAAATTAAAATTGACAAAATTCGCTTACGCTAAGCAAAACCACTTACTAACAAGGAATTACTTATTTGGTTTTAGTGTTTTAGGTTTAATTTTTAAAAGATCATCTCGGTATGAATTTTTATTCCTGAGAAATTTGTGGACTATAATGGCAACAAAAAAATGTAAACTACAATACATACATCTATGACATTTATAATAAGTATTTGAAAATGTAAATAGATCATCATAAACAAACATAGATACTGACATGACAAACTGATAATCTCCTTTTCCTTAAAGTCGGTTAAAATCACACATAAACACAAAAAGAAGACCTTTTAACGACATACGTACTTAAAATAAAGAGGATTAGCATTTCAATGAATAAAATAATTATAAAGTTTCATTGGAAACATCTGCAAGTGTTCCGTTGCCATGACAACCGCCCGGGGGACCCCCGAGTTTTACAATTGGATTGTTCAGGCACAGAGAAACAAACGTGATTCAATTTTTGTCCCAATTGTAACGAGATAACTAAATGCCTACTAGAATGAGTTAGGCTCTTACGTAAGAGCGAGTAGGAAAAGATCAAAAGAAATTGATGCTTATATTTTATGTTACTTAACTTTTCTAGTATTACTTTTTTTAGCTTAATCCCGCTTTGACAGGGTAAGCACACAGAATGTAGAGATGAGACACTTTAGTCTCCATTTTCCGCTCAAATTGGAGACCTAGCGTGTTAAGTGGCGGAACTTATTGATGCACATTGTCTGAAAATGGAATAATTCATTCCCCTATGTGGAATATGAGCAGGTATTGCTTACCTGCCTACCAGGCCGACTCCTTGAATAAAATAAACCTTTTGAATAAAATAGGTTTGTATTTTCACCAACAATGAGTTTTTGTTTCGTAATTACTTTGGTCTACTACCTAAAACTGAGAGAGTTCATTTCAACTTTTTCTACTCACTCGGTCCTTTCCGCCCAACTATTTATTGGTGGAAATACACATACAGTACGCTTACCCTTGCGAGTTCAACGTAGTCCTTAATGGGTCCACTCCGCTCGCGGTGGAAATCAGGATTAGCACTACGCTACAAAAAGAAAATAAATACATAAAAAATATACATATTCAGAGGCTTAATTGAATCCATGTCTCTAAAAAAATTGTATTTGTGATATTTTTGGTGATACGTTTACGTCATTTACCAGAACAAACAAAACGTGTTTAATCCTCTTTTGACACTTTGGAAACGATTTTTACAATTTTTGTGAAATATATTCATAAATTCTATTTAATTTTTTTTTTACATCTATGGCACAATTGAAAATATAACCCACGTATTATATTGGATCTTATACATAGGTTCAATTTCATATAATTTTTTTCCTTTATTTAGTGCCTGACAACGAACAGTTGAAAATTTTGGGAAAACACAATAGCTGTTGGTTCGATTTCCACTCTCTCCTTTACTTGCTTTAGTAAATTAATCGTGGCGTTAAGTTCCGTTACTCAACACGCAATGTTCTAATAATTTAATCAATAAAGGAGAACTAAGTGTTTTATCACTAGCTTCCCTTTACCTACCATGTTATACGTGAAAAAGTATGAAGCTGCACTTTTATGTTTTCTTTTATTTATCCTAACTCAACACACATTTTCACTAAAAATATAATATGAAATATACTAGTGCACATCCGTTTCCTCGTGCTCCCCACATAGGAACTGCGCTCTGAAAGCTCAAGTCCTGTTATTATTAAATGCACTGAAACACAATTCTACGGTGAAAGAACTTTTGTTTGCAATCATATGTTCCACTATTCCTATTCCAGCTTTGTTTCATAAAATATTTTAAGAAAATCTCATCTAAAGGTCTTATGGAAGCCGGCAAAGATATGGTGTGTATTGTTATATTTATTTCATTGTATGGAGGTAGATTTTGTTTTCTTTTTTTCTTTTATGTAATCTTCTTTTCAGAACGAAGTTATTTATGTTGTAACTCTTGTTACTTTTTTTTAGGTTAATCTATATTTATAAATATTTGATATCAATCTACCTACCTACTAGTCATACAAAGGTATATGAGGACATCTTAACGCAGTGGGACTGTGTCTAATTGTTAGCGAAATGTTTTTGGGTTCAATCCTTACACTATTTAAATTGTTTATTTTCTTAGACCGTTGTAGTATAGGTGCAAAAGTGGGCGGCTGAAAATTCGACAGAAAGAGGGGAACGGCAGTCTCTTAATGAAAACGGAGTGTTTTAACACTACGTTCCTAAGTTTTCTCTGTCTACTCTGCTATATGCGATAAATACAGCGTAAAACTGAAAAATAAAAAGATTATTTTAAGCGACGAATATTTAAGAATATTAAAAAGAAATTAAACAGGTCAAGTGACAGACAAAAGTTAATTTAATGCTCAAAAGTCCTTTATTTTATATGTTTCCAAGAATTCAATACTTGAGACGGTGTGACACGGTGACAAGGGACGCCCTCCAGTCGTTCGCCCTTTAATATAAACTGGTGTTCAGGTTAGTGTAAATTGGTAATCTTTAATTAAATTATTGGGTTTACCTTGTTATAGATATAATCCAGACACTATTAAAAGTTTTAAGATGCGGCTTGTTTAATTATTAAAAATATATTATTAAATATATATTTATTTTGAACGTAAATATTCTAACACTAAACAATTTTAAAGATAATATTTTAATATAAAGCGTGCTAATGTAGTGTAGTGTAATGTGTGCTAGCGGGGAAGCCGCGCTCACGAGCTCCTCACGATGGTGAAATTTTATTTTATAGTCCTAGTCTAGATTTCAGCATTTTTCATACGTATTGACTGACAAAGACCTCAGGGATTAGCCGGAATCCCGGCTGATGCGATCCAAAAGACTGTTTTCATTTGGATCCAAGGTCCTCAGGAAAATGGATGCATAAATAAGAAATAAGGTAAAGTTTCCAACAACCACCAGTGATCATGTCTAAAAACAGAAAACAATCTAAATAAATCAAACTCAACTTTCATATGGGATGAGCACTGAACGGGCAAAGTTTGGCAGCTGCCAGTGCAGTCCTTAGTAAGCTATTCTTAGTAATAAATTAAATGTTCCCGTGACGTCAACATGTTGGTAAAGGCTGGCTTACATGGGCAAATGTTGTTATTGTGGTGTACCTTAGGATCTTCATCTTTCATTTTTATAACGCGCGAAACTTCTTGCTACCAGAGCGAGTAAATGAAAATAAATTCGATTTCTTCAGAAGTTCGAAGTTTTGATTCGAGTTCGATTCCTATTAGAGGTCTTAGGAGTGCCCTCTAATAGGATGTTCCACCGACGATCGTCGTTTTTACAATCAGATTCTGTATCAAAAAATTTTAAATGCTCTTAATTCTCCCGTTCAATCCCGATCCTAAATGGAACTAAAACAGAAAATAAGTATTGTTTTATAAAATGAACTACAAATATAAGTGTGTGTATTACTTTTCGGATTTATTATTTTATTTTTATTGTAAGTTCTGACTTCGTGCCAAATTTCACAACTGTACACGGAAAGTACCCGAAAGGTTTTGATTACGCAGTGAATATCATACAAAATGCAGCAAAAGCGATGTATAAATGCTTGTATATTTTGATTTCGTTGCCTTAGAAGCTCGATTTTTTGTACTTTAAAGGACCGTAGTCTTAAATTTCAAATAATTGTCAGTTCTATGCAATCAAGAAATAAAGAATTTTGACAAACGGACAACAAAATGATCCTATGAGGGTGGGAGGGGAAAAAACAACAACTAATATTTAAAAACACCAACACCATAATTAAAACTGAATTACAATTTGAATATAATATACACCAAAAACATTTGACTAGCAATTCAAAATCACGCACTATCTAATTACGGCAGCCGCACAGCGTTAATAAATCAGTATAATATGACGAATTAGTATAAACAAGCGTGTGTAATTACACCATGTAAACCGATTTGTACGAAAATTTGAGATGGGATGAGCGCAGGTGTTCCACACAAGGATTACTCGAACATGGCAATGTGACAAACGAGGCGACGCCAGGGTTATAGACGTGGATCTTAGTTGACTATACTTTTTGCCTCATTAAGCGATTTTTTCAAGACGGCTTTTCTTGGTTGTTTTTTGTCCATATGTTGGTTTTGGGTTCTGCACCTCAAAAAGTTAAGCCTATAAGAGTACAGGCTCACTTTGTTCTTAGTCTGTCAAGGAGTTCCATCTCGAATGGAGGCTATCAATCTGAATTGATATCAAATATTCAGGTGTACAATTACTTACTCAGGTCACTTATGGTGATTCTCATTTGACCGTCGAAGCATTTTCGACGATACTGAAGATGATCATACATTATATGAACTATAAGGTCTCTCACTTAATGATTGTGAAAGAAATGCTACAACTTTAGGGTTAGATAATCAAGCCTGTAACTTTTTTTAGCTTTATGCTGTTTCCTGATCATAGTAGGATAGGCAAAGGGAGCCTGGGAGCCTAGTGTTAATAAGACACTCTGTTCCCATTATGGTACTTCGATTCCCAATTTTCTGTCGGATTCTGGAAGCATTGTGTATTGAGTGGCTTATTATCAGAGTGAAGAAGTAAAAACAAAAATAACACACAAATGTCGCGTTGGTTCTCGATTTCTATACAAACAACCATTTTTCAAAATAATTGTTAAAACAATAGAAAATGTAAGCAAAACAACGAACTAAACATTTTTCATACTGATCCAGCAAGGAGTCTCCGGCTTACGTCGGTGCTTGACGTGAACCCTCATCATTGTGTGTTTGTACTGCAATATGTGAGCACAAACTGTGTACACAGACGGACAAACGATAGAGCTTTAAGCTACTTGAGGCGTGCTATTTTAGTGCATCTCGTAGTGCTTTATTGGGTAGCTATTGGTTGAGCTTATCTTATGCTGTTTGGATATTATTTGTATTTGTTTTTGCTGTTTTGTTTAAATTAAATGGTTTATTTTGTTTATTTTTATTTACGTAGCAGAATAGGCAGAGGGAAACTGGGGACCTGAGACGAGAGACAAGACACTCACCGAATTTCTACCAAATTCTATGATTTTGCGTGTAAAATGCGATACTCAACGCCCCGCTCTGCCTCGTTACCAGAACGAGGAAATGAAAATATTAAATATTTCAATTCCTCGAGCGGGAAAAAGCTTGAAAATTAGTATTAAATCAATTCTTATACAATATCTTGAATTAAAAAAATTCAATGAGTCTTTGTTGGGGAAGTCCATTTGGAAGATGCATGATCGGAAGCTCTAGCATACCCTGGGAGAAGCTTACATCCAGGAGTGGACAAGAACAGGCTAATTTGGTGAAGATGATTTCAAATTGTACAGATTATTTTAACACTGTGTTGATTCTGCCTACGCTAAATATACCCGGGGGTTACATGACACTAAAAATACAAAAGCAACTAACCTGCATTGACATTAAATTAAGCTTTTAAAAGCTACCCCTAAGTTACCCCTATAAGTTTTATTTAGTGAGCTTTCCCAACATTGTTGTATACTTAGCACGTATCCCTTCAATCTATTTAACAGTTCAGGCACATATTGAATCGTCTATTTGTTAGCGCTTTTACGTTAGAGTCTCCGACCTTGAAGCAAATAGTTTTATAAGAAGTCTGCAAATTTGTCTTTTCTTGTATTAACTTTGTTTTTTTTTCATGCTGTATCCCGTTGGGCAGAAAAAATTAAATAGAACACAGTTTCTTTCTGGTGAAAATTGAGATATGTTGAAAGACGTAACTAAACGCCGCTGTTTTTTGACATATCAAGAAAATTAAAAAATATAATGGTGTGTTGTCGTGGGACACCAGGTAGGAACGAAGTTCCTTCGGCTAATGTAGAATCGACACAAATTGCAAAAAAAGTCGTGCTCAATTTTATGTAGGTTTTCTTGATTTTTCTCTTAAATTTTGCTGATTAGTTTTTATTTAAGTACAAGAAAGTATTTAGGAAATTCAGTATTTTAGGAAATAATAAATTACTTAAAATAAAAAAACATCGTAATTCAAATTATCAACTAAAA
>JAKRZM010000649.1:154435-167106 GCA_036379175.1 Heliconius cydno galanthus | reverse complement strand
TTATATAGAAATCAACAAAAACAAACTTCAAGTAAAATAAAAAAATGAAAGTATGTTTTTCAAATTTACTTCCAAAAAAATCTTAAATCGCCCATATTATATTCTTTTAACAAAACCGAACCCGCAACTACCACAGCTAATATAGTTTTATCTTCATTTATGTACATATTTACAATTCCATTACAGATACAATAACAGAATTGAAAGGACGAATTCAATATCGATTCTCGAGTTAATAAATATTTATGGACATTAATATGTATGCAGTAAAGCACACTCGGTATAATGCTATTCGAAATTAATACATATTATAGCACTAATGGGAAATGTTTAGAGGTTTTTTATGTACTCTAATCTATACTTAATATTTTATTACTATAGAGTATGTTTGGTAGAGCGCGCTAACATCAGGAACTAATTTTTCGAATAGATTAATTATTTTTGTATTCGATAATCCGTTTACAAGAGAAGATCATAGATAGTATAGCATAACGGTAATCGTGTCGATCGTTCGAGGCAAAGCGCGGCGTTGAGTTTCGTCACTCAACACGCTACGCCTCTGGAAGCGGAATGGAAATGTTTTTTTTAATTAATGGGAACGGGGTATCCTAATGAGAACTACCCTGTTCTCATTATGATACTCTTAGTACTAGGTTCTCAGGTTCCCTACATATCTGTCCCTAGTTTTGGAACAGCGTCAAGGTTAAAAAACAGAGAGAACGGAGCGCCACCAGCCGCGGTCTCCATTTGGAGACGAATGAAATGAAAGACGTATTTACGTCTTTCGTCTTTTGGACAATCATCAACCTCTTCATACATACCTTCCAGGGGTTCTACTCATGCTCTTTAGGTAACCATCGATACTGTGATCTCCAACATCAATCGACGTCTCTCGCCCCTACGACTACTCTTATTACTCTTCCTTCTTTTTCGTATTATTTTTACATTTTCTTCCTTAAAATCTAATTAAACTACAAAAACCTTTTTCATGACGAGAAATGAAATTTTAAGTTAAAAACAAATTGCAAAGTAATGACGTCATACGGCAACAGTAAATTAATAATATGGATACATTACGTTGAAATAATTTTACAGAAAACAATTTTAAAATATATTTACTTTTACAATTTGGGTTATTGCAGCCTTTTATATGTCATGCAAATATTTAATTAGTTCAACTTTATTATAAGATTTTTATGTAAATATTTAATGTTACAACGACATTGCGGTATATTTATGAAATAACTAGGTTTTAATATAAGGATTAAAAGTTTTTTATGTAGGCAAAGGGCACCTGGGAACCTAGTGTTCCGTTTCCATTAAGATATTTTTGAACCAAACTTTCCATCAAGTTCTGAAGGCGTGTTGAGTAGCGTAACCGAACGCCGAAGGCCTATAAAATTCAGCTTTATAATATTAAGTATAGTATAAGTGTACCTATACGTAGAAAAAGATAGAAACTTCCAACTTAGGAATGAAATATTAACTGTGAAGTTGGAGTCAAGTAATAGATGAAAAATGCAAAATGAGTTAATGTCAATAAAATAGTATTTGTAAAATAGTATTTTTGTTGAGCGGCGGAGTTTAACGCAGCATTTTTGTTTTGATACCAGAGGAATAGATGAAAATTTTAATAAATAATAATTAATTCTTCCGAGTGAGGATCGACGCCATGTCGGCAAAAAAACTAAACTAATTTAAAAATTTTCATAAACGAATTTAAAAATATAAGGCTAAGCAATAAATAAAATAATGATAGAATTTCAAGGCTCAAGACGAAGACAGCTCGTTGAAAAATTCATTTTATTTGCAGCAAAATTGTATGAAATGGCGAATAATAAGGGAGAACTACTTCAAAGCGTCTGTTTCACGTTTACTTGTGAAAGAAATCAATGGATCGGAAAATGAATTGAGATGTAGAAATTCAGAAGAAAATGGAATATTATATAGATATGGGATAATAGAGTTCAATTGTAATGGAGATTGGGTTTTAAATGTAATGTGGAACGTAGGACGTAACCAGTCACTCTGCTCTCCTTTTTTCGTCTAAATTAATATTCCTATTCTTGAGGCCTTCGTGGTGCAAATGTGTAACTGTAAAGCCAACGGTTCAGTGTTTGATTTCCATTTGCGGTGATAAAATATCAAACATTTCTTTCTTTAGTCTGGTAACGAGGCAAAATAGGGAGTTCCGAAAACTAACTGGCAATTTCCTTAGAATTCGATGGAAAATAGTAAACGGAAGTGCACTAATGGGAAACAGAGTGTCTTAACACTAGCTTTGAAAAACCAATTTCGAAAATAAGCTTTAGCAATCTATCAAACGAAAGTAAAAATGAAACGTAATTTATAACGACGAATCGAAAAATCTATAAATTTACAGCAAGACGACATAAACAATAAGAACAAAGGGTAAAACTAAAAGGCTTTCCGAAAGTTTCCGAATAGTTCGGACGCAATCGCCTGTTCCAGGTTCGAGCCAATTTATTCACGTTTCCCGAATACCGGTGCCAATAAATTGTTTTGTGGCGTATCGGAACTACGATCCCGATTGAAATTGTTGTACAGGTGTGCTTAACTGGTGGATAAGCTCAACTTTAATATTACTTTGTGATGGGACCTGCTAAGTGGAACTGATAGGTTCTTCACTATGCTAATTTTGCTTTTTAGGGCTTTTAGGGCTTTTAGCTATACAATAGTAATTTTCAGTCCAGGCCAGTCGTGGCGCAGGGACTCAAAGTGTGACTGTAAAATCGACTGGTTGTGGGTTCAATCTCCACTCGAGGAGATAATATTTATTTAAATTTATATTTTCATTTCTTTCGTTCTGGTGTCGAGGCAAAGCGTGGCGTTAAGTTGCGCCAGTCAACACGCTATGTCTCCAGAATTTCGGCCGAAAGGGGGACTCGGAGTGTATTAACACTAGTTTCCGTCTGACTACCGTGAAAATCGAACTCAAAACCTGTAGTGTTTACAGTCATAATTTTGTGCCCCTGCAACTTTTCAATTCTCACAAAGTGATATATTTGTAGGAAATTCAAACATTTTATAAAGTTTGAATGTGAGCAAAGAACTAGTCGGGTTAGAATTGTATGGTTATACGGGCCATACATTTGCATTCGGTCTTTGGGCAAACCCCTACCCGCATCCTGTGTATTGACATATTAATTGGAAGTTTGGGAACTTGTTCTATTTATATATTAAAGCTAGTGACCGTAAATAGTCGGTTTTTATTTAGTGTAGACTAAATTTAGTACTAGGTAGTATCGTTTTTTGAATGATAATTGAACATTTGGCTATAATCTTAGTTTTTTTAGTATATATAGCATTGATTTGGGCGTCTTGTGGGTAACGGAGTGTATTAACTGCCTACCCTACTATACAGAAGGAAGATTAATAAAAAATAAGTGATAAATGGGTCGGTTACATAATTATATTGAAATGGATTATTGAACTTAGATTTAGATAGTAAATACTTAAAAAGCTAAAATAATTACGGTAATTAAAACCTCTAGTCATAATATTATGATATATTTCATATTATAATGATATCATCAGCACTGCCAAGTATGATAGTTGGACATTATTGACTGTACCCTTCTATCGTTAACAGCTGGCCACACATTCAGAAGAGGGTGTTAGCGACCCTATTTTAAATTAGACCACTAACCCCCCTTTATTATACCTAGAATTATTATAACCTAATTATCGTGTGTTTATCGAGGAATGGCTGAATTAGGTACGTTCGTAATATATATATATAAGCTTAATATACCAAATAAGTGGCATTTTGTAAAAATGATTATTTTAACCATTTTGGTTTAAAAATGTATAATGTTATTACTTTTGGTTTTTTTAGCTTCATGCTGTGTCCCTAATAATAGAATGCTAGTGGAGAAAGGTAGAAAATAGACCAAGGAAAGCTTGTGCTAAGATACTCCATTCATAATTTTCCGTTATTTTATCTACAAGCAAGAAAATGAAAATAATTTATTTCTCCGAGTGGGAATCGAACTAACAACAGTCACGTTTATAGTCAGACATTGTGTTGCTGGGCCACGACTGCCTCTTTTGCATTACCTACTCTTTCACATAATATATCCTATAAAAGATAGCCATACTTTTGTAAGTAAGTATATTTCATTATTTTTGAACTGAACTGAACGTATTCTGAACGAATTATTTTCTTTTTCTTTTATTTTTCTTATTCTTTTTCACTATAACCTCGCTTTGTCTATTGTAACTAGACAAAGCGAGGCATTGAGTTTTGCCACTTAAGAAGCCATGCTCATTGATTGGGTGGAAATCAGCCAACGGAGTGCCCTACCACTAAGCCCTAGTGCCTTCCTTCTGCTTATTCTGCAAAAGAGAAACATTAAACTAAAAAAATTTTTCGTTCTAAACGAGCAAGGAAACATGGATGTCTCAATAGATATTAAAATACATATTAAACATAGATTATATAAGGTAAGGTGGCCACCAGAAATTCATTCACAATCTAATATCTTTGATGGTATAAGCCCACGTGATTTATCGCAGGAATATGAAACTCGAGTAGGCCCTTTGTGGTTTTAACACGTATCTACCGATTTTAATAATGGCTGTAATAATTCATGCTGATTTCTTTAGCGATCATTTATATGTATAGCATATGCTGTTTTAAATTGGAAAGGTTTTAGGGTTTGGGGTGGATTTTTTGTAAAGTGAAAGTAAGCTAAAGAGACAAATTTTTAAGAAGACCATGACTAACTTCGCTATGGTAACATAAAAATGAGTGGCGTCGAATTCTGCCACTAAAATACGGTAGTGTCAAAACACTTAGCTCTCTAAGTACCAGTAAATTTTCCAGACATTGTTTATGGCGTTCTGGAACTCAACGCCACGCTTTCTTTCGTTACCATAGTAAGGAAATGAAAATAATTAATTTTCATGAACATTCGCAACCATCGCGATTGCAGTAACAGACTGCTATGTCACTTATTTCATACTAACACGTCATTCATATTAAACTAGTTCAACAAACATACATACGACACATATAATATTTATATACAAGAAATTATCGTACTATTGAAAAAGGAATCCAGTAAAGCCCCCACGTCCTCAATTCTCTGTATCTTTTTCTAGGTCAACAGGCTTTTGGTCGTGTAAAAATATAAATACAGTACAGTACGGTACCTACGTACGTCGTGTAGTGTCACTCGGTGCTTTTGTTCCCATTTGGAGGGTGGATTATCTCGCACAGTACTAGCGTAGGGTTTTTAAAATCTAGATTTTAATCTTAATTAGGTATTAGAGACATACGGGAAATGGAGTGTCTTAACACTATGTTTCCTCTGTCGTAACTGCAGAAATATAAGGGATAGAGCGTGAAATTTAAAAAAAGAAATAGACGGTATAAAGGGCTAGGGATAAGCTGCTAATATTTGTGCAATCTAAATATCTCGATTCTCTTAGAAATTAAATATTGAATATCAGGAAGCTAAAATATAAAAAATATTTTTGTGTTGGATAATTCGTTTATTGAAAATATATTATATCCTTTAATTATATTACTCACTACGGGTTCGTTTCTTTCTTGAGGAAATATTAAATATTTTTATTTCCTGTTTATATAGTAGGTAAATGTGCGGCGTTGAGTTCTGTCACTTAAGCCAGCCAGCCTCCAGAATTCGGCGGAAAATGGGAAATAGAAGGGTCTTAATAGGAATGAAGTGTGTTAGCATTAAATTTACACTCTCTTTGCCTTCTCTGCTATGTACGGGATACAACGCACAAAAAAAATCTTACTGTATCTACTTGACAATCAGACCGAAGCTACTTGACGTAAAAGCTAGTAAATTATATGAACAGGGGTGGCATTTTATTTTAAGTTAATAATTTAATACTTCCCTTATAAGCTACAGAAGGGATCTGCTTGGTAATCCCCTAATCTAGATCAAGATAAGACTAGATCAATAATAGATCTAAATCTAGATATAATAATAGACCTAAATCTTTATTTTTTATACACTGTATAGCATATAGTACAAATAACCTCAGTTACACATACCACATGTACAGTCGGCGTCAATTAAATAAATACTCGTATTCCACCATGTACGTACATCCTTTTCACGTTATTTTCTTTTATCTTTTTTCTTTTCTCCAGCAAGTAGATAAGGTAAGCTTTGAGAGTCTACAGAAACTAATAAGGGAATGAGGTAAATCTGATTGCGAATGTTCCTGCCGTTTTTAATTACACTTGTGATGCTTTACATGGTGGAGTTAAATACGTTTTATACTTTTATTACCTGGCTTAGTTGGTTCTTTTTTTCTTTTTCTAATTAAATATCCTTTTAAATATACTTTTATGGTTTGAGTAGTAGACAGGTGATTTTTGCTTTAATTCTTTTTTTCAGATTAAATTAAAAATTGAGTTACGCTTCTTTTCTCATATAGATAAAATAATTGCTTTAAACCAAACCCTTATACAAAATCATTTATCCACAGATAACGAAAATAACGACAAAAAAAATATTATTATGCATGAGGCCCAAAGCTGCGAGGGCCAAGACAAAAACCTCGTGAAAATATTCTATTATCTTTCCCCATACAAAATTCAATAACGAGATAGCCAGGAAAGCTCATAATATACTTGCGATACAAAATCTACATAATACCATCCATCAATGCTGACCGCTACCCGGATTTTCTACGCAGCAATAAATATATGAAACGTTATACCGATGTTAGATGGATGGTTTTCGTGTGTACAGAAATAGAGATATATCATGTTGATTGTGTGAAAATTATTTGGACGCTGCATTCGATAATCGCCTTTATGAGATATGGTTATGGTCGTGGAGCGATTACCTGATTTGTGTTCTTACTTTGGAATTTATGTTGGTATTTTGTTACAGATTTTCTTGTGACTTTATGTGAATGGATTTGTTTTTTATTAACAGTATGTTAAAGATTTTTTTTTCTCTATTTGAACACAATGGTGGTTATTAATGGCGCCAGAGTGTGACTATAAAGCTGACAGGTTATGGGTTCAATTTTCACTTGAGGAACTGAAATTATTTTTATCTTTGCTGTAGTAAAGAAGCAATGTGCGGCGTTGAATTCCGATACTCAACAAGCAATGCCTCCCGAATTCAACGGAAATTGAGGAATGAAACGGGAGTGTCTTAACACTAGTTGCCTAAGTTCTCTCTGTCTACCCTGCTACATACAGCAAAAAAAGACTTTTATCATAATTGGCATCAACTATAAAATGTAAAACGTTGTATATGCGAGTTGTCTTAGGAATTTCGGGAAATCCTTTCTTAGTGTTCCCCTATACTCCGCTAGGAACCAGTATGCCGTCTTTCAGCTTACCACAGGCAATTGCTTCTGTGTGTTGTCTGTCAGTCACTTTTGTTTTACTTGGCTCCGTCTATACTCTAGTTGTTTTAAACAACAATAGTATTCCCATAAAACGCAACTTTACCAATATTTTTGACCTATTTCTAATGCATCTTCCTGGTCTTATTCGCATCATGGGGTAGACAGAGAGAACCTAGTGTTAAAACTCTTCGCAAGCCAATTTCCACCCAATCATTGGGCCATTGTGTGTTTAGTGGGCGGAGCTCAACGCTGCGCTATGTCTATTCACTACAAAAAAAATGTTTGTCTATAAGTAATGTCTGGAATTTTGCTATATTACTGTACAGTGAGACTAATAAAACTAAGCTAATACTACAGTATAAAAAGTAATTTAAAATTTAATTTACATCATAATTTATTAAAAAAGAAATTTAGGTCAAAAATGCTGATAGAATGGATTTTACATGTAAAATTTTCCTTAGCGATACCCGTGGAGATGCGGTGAAGGACAATCGATTTAAAACGTCCTTTTATATTTATTTAAATTTTATAGACGCGTTCATAAAAATAGACAAGGCCTTTGTGATAAGGATGAATAATTTACTTTAATAGCAGCGATAAATAAAATATTGTACGAACTATTACTGATATAATTTGTGAAAAATAACCTAACACTCTATAGTACTATCAGGGAATATAAAATTTGGATGATGGTTATTTTGGCAGTTATTATCTAAATAAGATGCTTAAACAACCTAACTTTCTTTAAATTATAAAACTTATTTTTTACATTTTCTCGAGAATAATATTAGAAATGACGTTATCCATTGCCAGACACCCCTAAATCCTAATAAGCTATAAGTGCCTACGAACATATTAGGAGCAAATATCGGTTTTCTTCACATAAGTTATTAAAATTGATAATAAAGTGTTCTTGTTATAACTTTGCAATGCAGCAAAGCTTGCAGCTAAGTGTCTAAGTGCTAAATGGAGAACGGAAGTGACGGAACGGAGTGTTTTAACTCTAAATTTCATCTTCCTACCCTGATATGTCCAGGATACAGTGTGACGCTAAATAAAAAGAAAAACTTAAAATTCACAAACAAACTATTCAAACGGAAAACAAACAGCTTAACTCACCATTAATTTTATAGCAACACCACGCTGGCAACTACATGTGCTCGTGAAAATGTATGGGAAACGGGCGACAGTCCAAGCTCAGTGAGTTGACGTAGATCCATGAAACGCTATAGTTAAAGATAATAGCCATATGGAACATCTCACGTGAAAACTGCAGAAGGGAAACATTATTGCTGCCATTTTCAGTGGAAGTTATATAATATAAGGAAAATCGATATGAAAATTATTGGAAAATCGATACAAAAATTATTAAATGTATTTAAAAATTTCCACGATGTCATGTTTCTAATAATTAGTTGTTTTTTTCATTAAATTATTTTAACAACAATATCCTTTGGTCGTATTGGCGCAGGGTCACAAGCTTGTATTTGTAAATGTGAGGGTTGTGGATTCAATTCCCATTAACGAAAATTAAATATTTAATATTTTCCTCGCTCTGGTAACGAGGCATAGCGCGGAGTTGTTCCGCCATCGCTATTCAAGACGCAATGCCTCCAGAGTTTGACGGAAAGTGAAGAAGTGGCTTAATAGGAACGGAGTGTCTAAACTCTAAGTTTAGGCAAACTTAAAAATATTTACAAAAGAGTCTACTTGAATAAATATCGTCAAAATCTTTTCTATTAACCGGAATCTATTTGGAAAAACACCAGAGAGGAGACCAGGAATATTCGAGATATGCCTTATCTGATAGCCCGAGGTAGCAATTCCGAAGTCGATTTAACTTGAACCTTTTTCCATACGCCTCTAGCCTTAAGGAAAAAATTATTTCCTATATCTCGCAAACAGGGCACCCTTTTCTCAATCTTGATATTAATATTGAACTATTATTCAAATGACAAGTAAAAGTGTCTTTTTCATAGCCGTTACAGAAGAATAGGTAAAAGGAACTTAGTGTTCAGACACTCCGTTCGCAACGTTCTGCGCTTGTTTTGTCCTTTGACTTTTCCTAGTTTAGGTAAATAGTGTTTCTATAGAAGGAAATAAATATATCTTAAATCTCTCTGCCATATTGTACAATATGTAGGAAAAATTGAGTATTTCATTGCTTCGCTCTAGTTTCGAAGTAAAGCACAGCGTTGAGTTCCACCACTCAAGATGCAATGCCTCCAGGATTCGGTGGAAAATGGGGAACGGACTGCCTTAACACTAGGTTTCCTCTGCCTACCATACTAAATGCGGAATATTGTTGATAAAAATATATTTCTTAGCATTTTCATTATAAATAAAATTTGGGCACAGTATATAATATTAGGCAAATATCCGATTTATACATAGAACTGATAAGGCAACTGGATTTTGTCAAAGATCAAACTGTCGTCATCTATCACAGGCGTGCCTTTATTGAATATCGAGGTGGCATTTCGTACCTGCCGATCTTAAAATATTAACTCCATATTTTATAGCGAAATTGAAACTCTTTCCATTCGAAATGGGTTGAGTTATCGATGGTTGTAGGTACGAACTAGATTTTTTTAGCTTCACCCACTCAAAAACTGTAAAATTTGGTAGAAAATGGGGAACAGAGAAAATGGGGAAAATCTTATATACTGGATTTTCTCTGCCTACCGTGCTACGCGGTATTTTAATAGCAGAAATGTCTTAAAGACAATTAAATTAATCCTTTTAACAAAAAAATCTCATACAAATGTTCCATATAGATCTCTAACACACGCTTAATTACATAAATCGTTACAACCATTTGCAATTTCAGCAAATGTATTGGTATTGTAATTTTGCTCATCGAGGCCTGTAATTTGGTAACAGTATAGACCTAGGCTGATTTAATTCTAATACTGCTGAATGGGTTTATGGGATTAATTTATAGTTACAGATTAATTCTATGTTTACTGTAAAGCATGGTGGCGCGCAATTTACTATGCTATTTTAATTTTTATTGTTTGGGTTTTTGGTGTTTTTGTAATAGTGAGTTTATAAAGCTGGAAAGTTTTTCGCAATATAAAATATTATATACGCGGCCGATTAGCTGACCAAAGAGATGGGTCACTCTGTTTCCCAATTTCTATGTTACTTAGTTTGTTGTAAAGAATAAAAAAAAATCGTAAAGTAAGCATTTTTCTTGCCGCGTAGCACAGTAGGCAGAGGAAAGCCAGTATTCAGATACTCCGTTCCCCACTTTAATTAATGGAGTGTCATAACACTAGGTTCCCATGTATCCTGTGCCTACTCTCCTAAGTGTTATACAACGTAAAGCTAAAAAAAGAAGATAAAAATAAAATCAAACCAACCAATGCCAATATTAGATCAATAAAAAAATGAAATATTATCTATCCATGGTCGTTCCCCTAATAATTTCGGAATGAGAAATTATTCGCCTCGAAGGCTCTCTGTCAAATGCTTTGTTAATTTGTCGTTCAATTTCATATTGGAATTACGTTTAATAATAAATTTCCTGTGTCCTCCTGAACACCAATTTTGTGAATCGAATTTTGCTGTTATTTTACATAATAGCTTTTATTCTTTACTTATTGTTGATGTAACAGCTTCTTTCACTTAGATAAGTTTCATTCTTTTTAAGAAGGCTAAAAAAAGAATAAAAGCTCATCTAAGGCACTATGAGCTGGATAGATAGAGAACACTGATGTTGGGGCACTCCGTCATCTATATCAGCGGAAAATGTTCAAAGGAGGATCTTAATGGGAAATACTAGGTTCCCAGGTTTTCTGTACCCTACTCTGTGCGAGATGTAACGTATAAAAAACTCAAAAATACATTTAAAATTTAAACAAAGATAATTAAACGCACCACCACCTCAACAATCAAAACAAACCCCCATAGCTTTCCCCAGTAACGTACATCCAAATGTTACATTATCCCATATAAACAAAACTAAGAAATGATAAATACTTTCGGCTATTTGTTCTGTACAAACAGGTCCCTTGCGTAATTCCATTATCTACGTCCGGACTGGTAGATTATTCATATAGATATATGTAGCTATAGAAGTTCTTATGTTTCCAACGCACCCTGTGATTACGAATGGTCTCCTAGTTTTACTGTAGGGAGAAACGTTTGTTTAATTTAATTTAGGTTCTGGCTATTATGGTGTAGTGGAACAGCGTCTGATTGTAAACATGATGATTATAGAAGTACCTATAGGTTCGATTTCCACTGGGAAAAACGATTTATCTTCATTGGTGGTTGGTCTCTTAGTTTTAGTGACGGGACAAATGCTTGTTTAATTTAATTTGGATTTGCCGGCATGGCGTAATAAAGCGTCTGATAGTAAACATGATGATTAAGGAAATGTAGATTCAATTTCCACTGGGAAGAATCAGAAGAAGAAAACCTGAAATCAGAAAGGAATCAGTAGAGTGGTGAAAGGGAGAAAGTTCCTAAAAGTTTCAGAAAATTCTTTTATATTGAGTCAGATTTTAATGGTGGGTTTTTCTAGCTAAGCTCGAGACATCCAATTTTTGTACGAAACCCTCGGTGGGCGAGCCTGACTCGCGATTGTCTGCTTTTTTGTTCTTAAATCTAATATCTGATAAAATGCTCGCTTGCCTCAAACGGGACTTGAACCTATAACCATACCATACCGTCCGCCCACAAAGAGGGTACAAATTAAATTTAGTATCATTCTATTCTTGTTTCACTTCGGTATTGTTACTTTCGTCTAATTAGTATACTATTCACATACCACTTTACATCGGGGAGCTAATGTTAGAGCTAAATAGAGCCAGCCATTATCGTTGCCCAAATGGAAATATTAATGTTTAATTCTGAACTAAATAATTAATGTCCTCAAATCTTGGTACGCTGAGTGCTTCGCTGGTGTCTTGGTCGGTTTGTGCGTGATATATTGTTGATTTTGTGTGTGTTTTTGTGTTTGGCGTGATAGTGAGAATATAGTGGTTAAATAGTCTGTTAAGTAATCTTATAATTACTTCATTGTTGGGTGGTGGACTCCAACGCCCTATTTTTTTACAAATTGTGGTTTCCTTACCTGAACCGGGAATGATTTTTTGGAACGAAGTTCCTTACGGCAGGCTTGGAAGGGATAGGGATTTCGCTGCGTGACCGAACTGAAAAAAATGTGATAGTAAAACCGTAAGAAAAATGCGTGGAATAAAACCGTTAAATGAGACGTGCGCAGGCGCGACAGTCGCATACACAGACGAGTAGTGTATAATACCTTTCTCTTTCTCCCTCTTTCTTTTTTT
>JAKRZM010000649.1:103674-151527 GCA_036379175.1 Heliconius cydno galanthus | reverse complement strand
AACGCTGCGCTTAGCCTTTTTACTAGGGCGAAGGAAGGAAATTATTAATTTCCCGACTAGGAATCGAACCTGAACCCACAATTTGTAGCGTTTACAGTCACACGTTTGTACCACTACGCATATAAGCCTCAAGTTATGAAATCCTATAGTAGATACCATTCTCATTCAGGGGAAATAATTATTCTCAATTCTCTGCTCTGGCAAGGCCGGTCGTGGCTCAGGGACACATGTGCTCGACTGTAAACACGATTGGATGAGTTCGATTCCCGAGATTCCCACTCGAGGAATTAAAAATAATAATAGGAACCGGAGTGTCTGAACACTAAGTTCTGCTGTGAGCGTTATACAGCGTGAAGCTGAAAAGAATAAAACATTTTAGTAGATAGTCTAACACAAGTACTGATATACAAGCTTGTATCACAGCACACAAAGGATGTTCAAAATAAGGCATCTCATCAATCTTCCTGTATAATTTACTAAAGTGACACTGTCTATGCCACGGTGACAGCGCCGCTAGTGCTCGCGGCCGATATGGTAAAATTATACAACGTACGATTACGAATACACTGGCACTGTGGGGGAAATATTCTATTTCATGTATATTTTCTAGGCAGAATATAAAGAATTGGGATTTTTTCAATCTAGACCTAGAGTTTGCATTTTCTTGTTTAGTTTTACGCAATTTAGGGTAAATGTGATATCAATAAAGGTCTCTCTCTTAACAAGTCTAAGTTGAATAAATTGTTTTTTTTTTTTTTTTATTTTGGCCTCATGCTGTGTCCCGTACATCAACATCAGCGAGTGGGCAAAGGAAACATGGAAACATAGTGTGAAGACACGTCATTCCCCATTAAGACATCTCCGTTTCCAATTTTCGAATCTGCTGAATTCTTGATGAATTGCGTGATGAATAGCGGAACCGTAACCGAAAGCGGAACCGAATCTACAACATGTCGTACGATTGTGGCCATACGCCACCACTGACCTCAGGTAGTACTTATAATATAAAAAGCTTTCAATAAAACCATCCTTAAAATCGCTAAAAGATTTTTACACTACATACATCGAAAAACCGATTGTTCAGTCTATAGCTTGACGTTAAATTATTTTTTTAACTAAAAGTATATTGCAATTCACACAAAAAGAGCTCTTCCAAAGCGATTATTCAACAAAAAAGAAACTTAAATCACTCGATTCACTCGCAACAATCGGTAAGAAACTTCAATCCATTACTAAAAACTCCTCCAGCGTGGAAACTAAAAATTCACCGCCAGCCAAAAGCCGGTAAGTACCCTCAGACGTTTTGTCAGTATTGGCACAGATGCAACTTTGCCTGGAAAACTCATTGGATAAATATAATAAGCTGACTGTTTAAATTTATATGAATATTGTTTTTTAAAGTCCGAAATGATAGGTTTTTTTAAGCGGTGCAGCAGGATACAAATGGGGAACCCTGGGAACGTAATGTTAATATACTCCCTTTACCACTTTCCCATGAATTAGGGGTACTACGTGTTGAGTGGACCAGAGCTACAAGTTTGATGTTTATTTAAAAGCTAGTTTTTTTTTATATCTTTATAATATTAATTATCAGCATACATCATTTGAATAATAGTCCACTCTAACCACCCCCCACTTAAAACCAACTCACATTCTCTCCATATAAATTTCAAGCATATCTACGTACAAGACCATTAAACTAATTTGATACATTGAGTAACTGCTAAGACCGTTATTGAAGACAGTATCGTGAAATATAGGAAGGCCAGAGCAACGGACATTTGAAAATTAATAGTATTTCCAAGTTCCGTATACCGATAGCTAGCAACGGGAACGTCGAAACTGTTAGTTCAGTACAAATGACCAAGTTGAATTCAACGCTCCAATGGCTGGTTTATTACTGCTGTCTGGAAAAATTTGTGGAACTGCTTCTGTGCTAGAATGTGGAGAAAATATACAAATATTTCTGTTTTTACAGTAAAAGCTTTTACTGTAAAAATAACTTAATATTTTTCGAATTTAGTGTTAAATCACTCTGTTAGTAATTTTCTGTCTATTTTGAAACATTGAATGCTGATAACATCTGACTGTTAACGCAACGGTTGTGGATTCGATTTTCATTTGAAGGAATTGATTATTTTCATATCAATAAAAATAAGTTTCTTTGAGGTACAATAGAGTGTCATAACAAGAAGTTACCTTTGCCTATACTGCTAAATGCGTGAATTAAATTAAATTATTTATTAATAACATAAAATAAGTTTTGTTTACTATAATTACGTGCACAATTGTATTTATAAACTCAGAGATATCGCACTACGAAGAACTTAAGAAATATAAATAAAAGATATATGTGCCTCATAAAAAAAGCGTAAATTTTCTAAAGAAAGTGAAAAGCTCGTAACTATTAATCCTTGTTGAATGGAAAATACAAAAAGGTATAAAATAAAATTAGCATTTTCTATTATGTACCCAACACCTTTCTGTACAGATTTTGTATACAGCAAGTAGTCTTGATAGAAAATAAACAATTTATTTTTATGGAAACCTCTATACATAAATTAAGTGGATTTTATCTGGATACAGCTTTGCTATGTATTTTCTTATCTTATCTTATCTTATTCGAATCGTATAACGAATAAGCAAACAAATAGTGATGGTACACTATCTCAGATTATGTGTGCTGCTCTTGCTTTTTCATAATAAATTGTTTTTATTACTATTTTATTGTGAATTTTATAATATTTTAAAATATGTCTTTTTTTGCTATGGCGAGAAAGAGTGCGGTGTTAAGTTCCGTTAATAAGCACACGAGGTCTCAAAGTAGGGCTCAAATTGAAGAACGGAGTGTCTCAGCATTAAATTGTCTCTGTTAACCAGGCTATATAGGTAAAAAGAAAAAAAAGAATGCAAAAAGAAAAAACCAAGCTATATATAATCTACGTAGTAATAAGAAAATTCAATAATTTAAAATTTTGACGATAATAATACTGAGAAACTATACTGATAAAATAGAGTTTGGCGTTTGGATTCAGCGGAGAATGGAGGTGTCTTAATGGTGAATGTAATGCCTTAGCACCAGGTTCCCTCTGCCTTACCACGTGCAGGATTAAAAAACCCAATAAAATCTCCCAAGACCCTATAAAATCTTCCAAAGGAACCCTGTGAAATCTCGTTTGGCCCCAACTTATTACCCGTTAACCTACTATTTTCTATAAAAATATAATTTATTCAAATTTAAATAAGTCAGGGAGAAAAATCCAGCAGTACAATAACTTTCTCTTTTTTAATATTGGGGTAAGTTTTACGTAAAAAGTGAGGTAACAAGAAACGAGAAATAATGATAACCGGACAGTGAGATTCTCTTTAGTTCCGGCGGACGCTAGACTTATCTGTAACTGTGTTTTTTTCTTTTTTGTGTTTTTCTTCTACATTTCATAAAATGTAACTAAGTTAATTTAAAATTTACATATTTTCCTAAGATTAATAATTATATTTCAATTATTATACTGTAATGTTATATTAAAGCTTTTATGCAGTATAATGAGTAAAACATTGGCGCCGGAGTTAAATTCCGTCAATCAACATGTCTCGAATTAAGGCAGAAAGTGGACTACGGAGAGTCTTGATATTAGGTTCCCTCTGTCTATCTTTCTGTTTTTTGTTTCAGCTTCACGCTGTATCCCGCATGTAGCAAGGTAGGCAGAGGGAGCCTAGTGTTAAAACATTCTGTTCCTCACTTTCCACCGAATTCTGGTTACATACATTCCTGTAAATATTCTTAAATAGTATAATAAGGTTTACTTGTTAGTATTGTTTTAATAGCTATTTTAATTTTTGCTGTGGAATACATTGCGGATTTTTATTATGCAAGACAGCTTCCAATCAAACAAAAAATATATGTGTGTAAATAAGGAACCTACAACCATTGCAGATGCTGTCCACTGCGCCATATTGACCTCAATATATTTATAAATATTGTACATAATATTCTTCTCTTCCAGCACCAATGACACAAGTGGTGGCGGTGGCGGGTGAGCCGGTGTACCTGCCTTGCGACGTCGCCACGCAGGATGAGGATGACGCGGTACTGCTCGTGCTATGGTATAGAGAAGATCTGGGCACGCCTATATACAGGTTGGTTGTAATTACATTCATACTTACATTCTTTACGCTTTAACCATAGCGGTGTAGTCACAGAGAACGGAGCGCCAAACACTACGGTCTCTACATTCCACGTAGCTATTTGTAGCTCCACCCTCCACCTCCCCTCCCCACCCGTCCTCCGCTCCGTTCCGCCGTTATTATTATTATTTGCTTCACGCTGCTTCTCGCGTATAACAAGATAGACGTGAAGAAGAGAAGTGTCAAATTTGTGTGAGACAATTCGTTCCCCAACTTCTGCCCATCGTGTTCACAGCCATACATTGAGCTGCTGCGTCACGTCAGCCTCGTTACTTATGTCAAATAATCTAAGTAATATAAGCAGGTAAACTTAGATATAGTTATCCACCCAGCAACTACCTGTCACGTCGAGATAAAGAGTCAACACAAACGCCCCTGCCCCCAACATTAATAAGGACTTTCTCAGTAGCAGTATGTCATTTGATATCTAACAGCGGCTCGTGTTACACGCGACGTTCTCTTATGATTTAATTTATCAACAGTGTTTGAAGTGTTACTTTACCTCCATATAAAATGTCTGGTCGTTTAACGAATGTTCTCACAAATATGCTTCTCGGCGTCTGAGAGGAAAGATGGAATATTAAATTAATAATTGTATTTTAATAACTTTTCTAATTGTATATTTCTAAAAAATCTGGTAGCAGAATAGAGTTATGTAACATAGAGAACAGCCACTCATCATATCTTTTTCTTGGCTTTAAAGAAAGGTAATTAAAGATTTAGTAACATATGTATATAAGTTACCCCGTTCCCATTAAGATACTTTCTACTACTACCCACTTTCCGCTAAATTCTGGAGGCATTGCGTGTTGTTGGAACTTAAAACCACGCTAAAGCGAAGAAAGGAAAATATTTGCTCGGGTGGGAATGGAACCCATAACCTGCCGCGTTTAGTCATTGTCATTATATTATTTTTACAACTAATCGAAATATCATATCTTGCAATTTTAGATTCCAACTAGAATTCTATATCTATTATATTAGATAGCTGCTATTTTAATTTATTAAAAAATACTAAGTTACTATATTATAAAATACATAAAATTACACAAAAATTTAAATATAAATATTAAAACAAACAAAAAAAAACAAGGATTAACTGAGATTTATTAACAAAAAAAAATCCGATTATAGGCACGTGTCATGAAAAACAACATTGGCTTATCGCGCGTCAAAGTCGATACAAACTTTTGAGAGAGAAAAAGATTTATCGAAATTTTTCACGAATACAAACAACTCGATTTTTTTCATGCACCTACTCGTATTCGTATTTATTACAATCGAATGGTTGTTTTTTTTAAATTGGTTGGTAAATGTGAATTACAGCACTTGCAATTCTCTGACGCTATCTCCGTGCAATGGGAAATGTTCTTTTGTATACATTTTAAATATTTGCGTTTCAATAGTGTGGTTTAACAAAGAACAGCGTTAGGTTCCGCCACTAAATACGCAATGATGAGGAGTAGTTTGACTAGGAAGGCAGACCCTGGCAATAGCCGGGATTAATGCCAGGAAGAAGAAGAAGAAGAAGAAAAGACTAAATACGCAATGATGAATTAGAAGTTAAAATTAGGTTTGTAATAGTAGTATGTTTCCATCAATTGAATTTGGAAAATAATATATAAATAAACCATTATATCGCCACACTGAGGTTGAGGCTGTGTCCAATTGCTCATAGGCACAAGCGTGTGAATGTAAGCGCGACGGGTAGTGGGTTCGATTCATACTCGTGGAAATTAATTAATTTCTTACAACTAGTGTGAACCTGCTGTGCTAACAGAATAAAGAGTGGCGTTGAATTCCGCCACTCAACACGCAATTTTACGAAAATAAGGCGATGGGGGGGAGGTGTTGTTTAACTGTTTGAGGCTGTAAAAAAAGAACGATGTTTTTAGATATTCTAGAATAAACATACCTATAACATATATATTATACTTTCGTGATTTTAATATACTTTTTTCCTCAGCGTGGACGCGAGGGAAAAGGACTTCGGTGTTGCAGAACGATGGTCGGATGAAAGTGTTTTTGCTTCGAGAGCCTATTTCCTGCCGGAGAGGAGACCAGCGGAGCTGGGTGTGGACAGAGTGAGGGCGACCGACCAAGGAATATATAGATGTAGGGTAGACTTCAAACAAGCTCAAACTAGAAACTCAAGAGTTAATCTTACTGTTATTGGTAAGTCATGTTTAGTTTTGTTTTTTTAGCTTAACCTTTCTTTTAGTTTCACGCTGTATCCCGCACACAGCAGGATAGGCAGAGGGTACCTAGTACTCCTGTTCTCGAGTTTCTGCCTAATCCTGGAGGCATTACGTGTTGAGTGGCAGAACTCAACGCCGACGAAATGGAAATATAAATTTACATAAATATTTTATCTCCTCGAGTAAGCATCGATATGGTTGTGGGAACCAGTCGGTTTTACAGTCACACTTAGTGCCCGTGCGCCATGACTGGCCTCGTATCATATTATATTAATAATATTAAAAATATAGATATAAAAATATATATAAACATTATAAGTGTCAGCATACGTTCAACTTCAAGCCCACATACCGTACCGAGTATTACCATTTTCCACAGAAACCAACGAAAATTTATATTATGATTTCAGCAAAAATTCTAGAAATGTGGATGTTACAATTTTATAAAAGACTCGATCCGGATCCAATTTATTTTAAAAATGGACGAATTTATGGCAAAATATACACGACGAAATACACATCATATAGGGAAAACAGTTCAAACTCCAAAACAAATTATATCGCTATAGCAATAAAGATTAAATTCGATTGCTAGAAATTGTGAAAAATTAACATGAAATATTTATTTTCTATCGAACCTCTAAATCCTCTTTGTTAAAAAACTGATTCTCATTCCACGGAGCCATCGACAAGCTGAAACCTGACAGTAATCCAATGTCGGGCGTGTAATGCGATAATAAGTATATTAAGAGGCTATGTCGACATTCTGAGGCTTCACACTGTCGTCGTCGTGTCGTTTTCATTTTATTATGGAAACTTTAAAAAAATAAGCGTCCCCGTGTATCCCGCATATAGCATGGTAGGCAGAGGGAACCTAGTGTTAAGATATCTATCGAATCTATTTGTACCTTGGAATAATAGTGTGGTGCAGTAGGACAGCGATTGACTGTGAATGCAGGTTCGCTTCGACTCCAGGGCTCCAGGCTTGGTTCGAGCTCCATTAGAATTATTCTCATTTTTTCCACTAATTAAAACAAAAGTCAAGCCACTCAATAACCTATATCTCAAATTAAATTTAGCAAGCACCTAGATTTTATCTAGCTCTCCTGCTAATCGAGGGATCGGACGAGGAGCTGAAGGATAAAATTTGGAATGGATTCTCAGACCCAGGGCGTCGTTGATATTGGTTTATTTATTATTATATAAAAAACATTTTATTATTAAAACTGAAAAAGAAGTCATATATAAACATCTAAAGCAGAAGAATTATAATTATAAGCAGAAGAAACAAAACAGATTAAATTAAGAATACTGGAAAATCGAAAACGAAGTTAGAACTATACAAAAAGCTACTAAATAATGAACCACTTAATTTATCTGCAGTACCTTATTAAGTATTTAGAAGAGACATTTCTCTGAAAGCCGCCGTAATGGCTCCCCAGATCTTACTTTTACCCAAAATCTTAATGGTTTTTCCTTTTAAGCAAATCAGGGCGTTTGATTTGGGACGATGTAACAAGTTTTTTGCTTACAGTTGCTTATCTTACAGTGTCTTATCTGAAATACGAAGAATTCAGTGTCACATCACTCCTTTTTCCATTATCAGGCGATTTTTGTCTTGGGAGACATATTACAATGTAATGTTCTTTGTCTTTATTAGGAGCCGGTTTTTTCATTTCTTTTTAATATTGTGGAAACAGCAACTCGCAAGTTGGACTGATGCACCAAGGGTTCCATACCATTATCTATAAAAATGGCATTTAAAAGTAAATGCTGGTTTTTAATATATGTTTGTTATAGTGGCAACATAAATACCTCATGTGTGAAAATTTCAAGTATCTAACTATCATAGTTCATGAGATACATCCTCGTAACAAACGAACGAACAGATGAACGGACAAGTCTTAGTATTAGGGTTCCTTTTCATGTTTTGGGTATGAAACCTAAATATTTTTTTTACGTACCTATTAAACGTACCTATATATTTTATTCACATTATAATTAAGTAAAATTGCAGCGTTGAGTTACGCCACTCAACAAACAAAAACAACTCTACCGTCTCTACTTCGACATGATGCGAAAAATGTTCTATTTTAAAAATACTTTGATATCGTACCTGTGTAGGAAATATGAAATGAACTAAAAAGCACTTTTGATCTATTGCATATCACTCTAGTGCACTCAGCGCAAAGTAAGATTATATTTAGAGTTTCATGTATCAATTTTTATTGTAAAGGGGTATATCGTGCAATATTTTTATTTAACATTTTTTTTGCATAGATAGCAGGTTAGGCAGAGGGAACCTGGGAACATAATGGCAAAATACTTCGTTCCCATTAGGACACTTTCGTTCCCTACTTTCCTCTATTTCTCGATTTCTGAAGACATAGCGAGTTGAGTGGTGGACTCAACGCCGCATTTTGCCTAAGTACGAGTACCAAAGCGAAAAAATATTACATATTTCATTTCCTCAAATGGGAATCGAACCCACAAACTGTGAGCCTTTGTGTACGCCACGACTGGCCTCAATACATTTGTTGTTCCTGATGTTCCCTTTTCATACTGCAAATTCATTTCCTCACAAGTCATTAAAGTAAGTAAATATCTTCTATCACAGAAGCCAGAAATAAGGGGATTTCTGGTTTAAGACTGAATTGATTCGTACCCACCCCCACCTAAACGCTATGTTAATCTTCCAAATAAATAACACACTTTGACCCAATGTATTGTCGATGAGTGTAAAACAAATATTTGAAGTCGGATTCCATTAAGTACTCGACGCCCTTGCTCCCTAAAGTGCGCCAGTGACGTAAACGTTTTACCTCACTACCAGAATGACTTGGTTGAATTAAACAAAGCTAGCATTATGTGAAGTTGATTGTTAGTGGTACGTCTCTCCGTTCTACGATTTCTGTTCGTTTTATAATGTTGCTTGATATAGAGAGCCTAGTGGTACGTCTCTCTCTTCTTCGATTTTGGTTTATTTAATAATGTTGCCGAATTAGTGGTGGAATTTAACGCTATGATTTTGACTAATGATTTTGGAACATGTATCCATGGAGATTCTAGTAAGGCGCTTCTTAATTATTTATTTTAAGCATGGCGTTAAGTTCCGCTAAGTGAAATGTGAAGAATAGAGTTTTTTAATAGTAAACCTTTGCCTATCCTGCTATAAAAAGTAGAAATGTTCAGTTTTACAATTGTGTAAATAAATAACTTTCAAATAACAACTCTCGAAAGAGAAACATGTGGAAAATAAAATAATGTACCTACATATATTTTTAAAAATTGAATTTTAGTTCACTTTAATACAAATATATACTCAATGAAACAGCATTTATAATTCGTTTAAAAATGAAAAAGTAGGAATTCGTAAATGTTTTTATCTTAGTTCAGTTTATCTATCCATTCTTTGGTAGGATGCCAAGAGGGGTTTCTTAGACTTCGTACCTAACAGACGACACTTTTAGTTAGAATATTCTACAAAATTACACTTGCCAAGTTAAAACACGAAAAAAACTGAATTTACTAGCTACTTTCAACTGCATCCAGAACTAGCTTAGACGAGGCAGGGTTTAAATATTTAAGTTAACGGACTTATTTAGAATACGTACCTCGTAGGAGTAAGGTAAGTAATTACCTAAATGCTATTGAAAGTGTTGATTTTATTTTTGCAAAGGAACCCAGTGGCAAATGGTTATGTTAGAAATTAGCCAAGTTTTATATATTGACAGAAGAAAATGTATCTACCAAGGAATCCATAATGTTTTATCAATATTTTTATTTTTATTAATTGGATCATTTTTCAAGTTGCACTTATGGCACATTTTTATTTATTTCATAACCAATACAAATATTTAAAAATATATATATAATATCTACGATTGCTTAAAAATAAATCAAATAAATCGATTAGGCATTTTTTCTCGTAAAATCGTTGTCTATTATGCTTGTGGAAAAAACTTTCCTAAGCAATCGTATTTTTGTTAGACCTAGCCTTTCTACATAAAAACAAAGTAAATAAGTCCTTATTACTCAATTATTATCCAAAAACAAAAATTGAATATATGTATATCTCTGAATATTAAAAGCAAAGTTTTTGTAAATTGTTTAAGTGAAACCAAAACTCCACTTAGCATTCCATTAGTAAAAACACTTTTATAAAAAAAAACTAATTCAAAAGTTTTCCAATAGTAATTTACTTGATGTCTTTTGAAAGCCTTGAGTAGAATAGTTTGTTACTATAATGGAAGTACGCCCAAAAGCGCCCCTTTGGGAGATGGCATGTCATAAAATGCTATAATATCCATTTTATATATTAGACGTTACATAAAAATGTATTTAAAAAGTAAAATTTTGTAAAGTAAGAAAATGAAATTGTTATTTAAGTGAATTTATCCTTATAATTATTTATTGTTAACATGGTGTAACATATGATTTCTTCTTCTTCTTCTTCTGATTCTTTTTGTGGGAATGAAAATCACTCATTTCTACAAATAAAATGATCGCATCGGTATCTCGTAAGACAATTAGCTGTTCAGTTGCGGTACCCACTCTCACAACATTTCAAATTCACGCGAAAGGTGGAGAGTGGAGTGTGTTAACACTAGATTCTAACACTAGATCTACCTAAACCACTAAGCCAAATTAGATATTCTAGCACTGCGCCACAATGGTCTCTAAAACATAGTTAATAAAATTTAAAATAACTTAAAACGGCTGATTGAATCCACGTTCAGTCGATATCTTACAAACTAATATGGCAACTTTCCAAATAAACGTATCTTTTGCACTGCAAACGTACGTATGGAGATTTTATCTACTATAAATAAAACACTCATTTTGTATTATAAATATTAGAATGTGAAAGCTAAATTGTAGATTCGGGGCCATGTTTTTGTTATTTTAAAACATTTACGTGTTGAATGGAAAGTAAAATAAACTGACACAATTTTTTTGAAAAATGTTTAAAATTTGAATTGATCCAAATTTTCCCGACTGCTAAGGAAAGGTTATGTTTTTAACGCGTAACTTGTATGTATGTACGTGTATATATATATATATATATATATATATAATATTCTTTATTACCTCATATATCCAGAACCGCTAAACGGATTTATATAATTGAGATATTGTTCTTCAATCTTCAAAGTTCTTCAATCAATAAAATCTTTACCAGGAACCCCGCATTCTTTAAAGAGGTCCAGGTCCTGCCTTGTTTATGGCTTGGGCAGGTCCAGGTCCTGCCCAAGCCATAAACAAGCCCTACAGTTTATTAGGTTAATCCTAATAAACTATATAATAATAAACTATAGTTTCGTCGTCATATCCCCGTCATAATATTGATAAAAAACTAGTATGTAATGGTGGTTTGATAATGGTTCAATTAATTCTCATCGGCTCATCTCATTAGCGCATTTTATACAAATATAAACCAACTATTACGCATAAAAATAATACACAATCCAATAAATACTGCACCGGTCATTGCCCGTCTAGGCAACTAATTGAAAATACGCTAACCTCAACTAATTAGGGATAATAAATGATTTGTTAGCTTACATTTTGCTTAATTCAAATAAATTTAAAATAATACAAAAGGCTAACTTAACCAACATTTAACAATGTATCAAATTTGGGTTTGAAGAGAACGTAGTGTCGTAACAATAGGTTGTCTTGCACTAACATAGAGTTTCTTGAAATTCATTTGAGATAAAAAATAGGGATTTTTTCATGTTACGTCTTTAAGTCTACGTGAACAAAGATGCAAGCAACGACTGGTCTAAGAATAACAAGATCGTTCAAAAATCTTTCTTTAACTAAATTAATGTAATATTAAATTTTATTAGAAGCTAGTCGTGGGTGCCCAGGGTTGGATTCTCTCTAGAGTAAATTAAATATTTAATATTTTCATTTTCTCGCTCTGGTAACGAGGCAAAGCTCGGCGTTGTGTTCCTCCTCAACAGGGAATGCTTCCAATATTCGGCAGAAAGTGGGGAACGGAAGCGTCTTAATGGTAACGAAGTGTATTAATACTAGGTTCCCAGATTTCCTCTGCCTACCCTGCTCTATGCGAGATACAGACTGAAGATAAAAAATATATTTTAGTAATAATTTTCTTTTGTTCTAGTTCCACCAAACAAAATGGTTATAACGGACGACAAGGGTGACGTGAAACAGGCTATAGTAGGTCCCTATGTAGAGGGCGACACATTTACGCTCAAATGTGACGTAACGGGAGGTAAGTTTTTTTTTATTGAAACTAAAATAGTTCGAAAAAATTGCTTGACTTGTTTAAAAATAATAATGTAACCCAAAGTTATGAATAGAAAAGTACATATTTTAATAGAACTTGTTTTTACAAGAGATGAAAAATCTAAATCAGTCAATTTACTTTTAAATATAATGTATAAATGATAAAACTTATATAAGTATAGGTATTAAAAAATGTTAATCTTGAATTCTGTTTCCAGGTCGACCCCGTCCATGGATTAAATGGTATCGAAACGAAGTAGAAACAGACACAACTGCCACAACGCTACAAGGGAACGGCGTGAGAGGTGTTCTGAAAGTGGGGCCTCTGAACCGTTCTGATGTGAGAGCAACCCTAACGTGTCGAGCCTCTAATCATTTGCGGGCCCACCCCATTGAAACTACGCTCACTTTGGATATGAACTGTAAGTTATAATTTATTCTAGCTTATTTACATTTCATTTTCGTTAAACCACTGTGTGTCATAACAATGTGTCATGACATATTCTAACTATATTCTCTGAGCTGAGGATGACGCCTTCACTTCTGATGATAAGGGCGTTATCAATTTTATTAGTAAATACTTTGCACAACACAACTAATATGGATATCAAATAAAAATAATTGATTTGTAAAATACAAAAAAATCAATTATTTTAATTTCCTCGCTGTGCTTAATAGATAAAACGAAACCCAATGCTGCTTTTTGACTTGTTACACTCGCTGGTAAGAAATCGAAACGCGGCGTTTAGTTCCACCACTCACCACGTAATAGTCCAAAAGTTTTTAGAATACTAGACATCATCGTCCCTACTATATAGTGTGAAACTAATTTAATTTAAATAAATGATTTCAAGTTTCACTCATAGTTTTATAATATCAAGACCAGCTCGTAGCATCTTATGACTGTACTGAACTGAACTGAACTGAAAACTAAAGAATCATTTAAAAACTTATACAAAATGACCTACATATCAAAGTTCTGTTCCCAAAGAATCCATTCTGTAGTCATTGGAAGCGACACCTGTCAAGTTTGCTCATTAAACAACGGGAAAATCCGAACTCATTGTTAAGCTTAGTTGAAAATTTTATTTGTCTTTTGCAGTCTCCTTTTCCTACCTCCGTAATGTATTAATGGAGGTGTTCCAATTATTTGCTTATTATATTGTTTTTGATTTTAAGTAGTTAAATTATTATTAAAATCTGACTTTAAATGGGACGGGACTGGGTTCAAATCATATTTGGGAGAATTATTTGTTTTCTTTTCTCGCTGTGGTAACAAGACAAGGCCAAGAATTTATAGGATAGCGAGGAACGGATTACCTTCTCTGATATGTGTGGGACACATCGTGAACCTTACTTAAATTTAAGACCATCTCTCTATTTCAAAATAATCTGCTCACTAAAACCAGTCGTTCTAGTAATTAAGGAAACTAGTCATTGCACCAAATAAGGCCAAAGGGTGCCAACGTAACGTCATTAGCCTGCTACCGTACCTGAATATCTATCATAAGGCAGTATCTATCGAACTGTAGGCCACTTGAAATTGGAATAGAATGTTAAAATACACTAAATACAGAAAATGTATAAGGACATTATTCGTGATGGTTGTGGGTTCGATGCCCACTCGTGGAACAGGTTTTTTTTTCGATTTGGTAATAAGTCCACGCACAGCTAAGAGTTCCACCACTCATCAAGCAATTGGCAGAGTAGACGGGGATAAAGTGAAGCTAAAACAGTTATGTTTTTGTCAGTCACATCAGAGCGAGAAAACGACAATAATTTTAGTGTTATCATTGCACCAAGTGTGCTTTGAACCCATAATCTTTGCATATAGATGCTATATCACTGGACCACAATTGACTCAAATACTAAATACTAATACTTATATGATTATTTAAAAAAACCACAGATTTATTATCAAAACTCTTAAAACGTTATTCTCTTTCAGTTCCACCTTTAAATGTACATATACTGGGATCAAATCAGCCTCTATCAGCGAGTAGAAGATACGATCTCCTCTGCCAAAGCTCGGGGTCACGTCCACCTGCGTCCATCACCTGGTGGAAGAACGGCCACAGGATAAACAACGCTAAGGAAACGGTGAGAAAGTTCAATTTTTATTGATTATTTTTCTATACAGCACATATCAGGATAGGATGAAGGAAACCTTGCAAGCTAGTGTTCAGGCTCTCTGATTTCTATTAGCACATTACTTTATGCCGAATTCTTGAATTGCCTTATGTTTGAAACTAAAAACAAAATATGTGGAAAAAAAACAGAATTACTAAAGTAATTTACTTTAACACGTAAATTAAAAAAATCTGTTTTTTCCATTTCCTTAAGAACTTCGAGAAATTGCCTCATACTATTCCTCTCTACGCCTATACCAAGAAAATTGTAAGGTTCAGCGTTATACACCGCGTGGGGAAATTAATAAGATGAAAGAAAAACAGAAGAGCTTTATATTGGATTTTTTTCAAGCTTCACGATGTATATATAAAAGGGTAGGCAGAGTTAACCTAATGTTAATACGAAAAATTAAGTGCACAGTAGCGGTACTCAACGCCGTGCTTTGGAACCAGAATCGAGTTTATATTATGTTTCTTTTTAATATCACATAGAAATATTATTATAATAAAATAATTATCCCTACTGAATCTATAGATGTTACTTCTTATTAGCTTCATAATGAGATTCATTGTTTGCATAAAGTCTCGTTTCGAAATCTTAATTGGATTTTAATTATTTTATCAGAGATCTTATAAAGGCTTTGTCTTGTAACATTCGGTGTAACTTTGAAAGTTAAACTTTGTTACGAAAACTAGGAACTTTTATATTACTTTTAAACCTACTTATGTAAAAAAATATTATGTATTAATTTCTTATTATATAATGTGTAAATCTTAGTATCTATAAATATGGGAATGAGAAAAACGGAGACATTTCTCACTAAGCCCTATACATAATACAAAATATTAAAATTATATAAGATAACTCAACTAAATAAAAAATACTTCAACGATTCATTATGAAAATAACCAAAAAAACTACCATCTTCATTGTCACGGCTAATCAATTCTTAGCAACGACAGACAAACCTAATTTCTCTCCAGCTCAATTTATCGGGACACCCGTAATCTTTACGACGGAGAAACAACGGAAATCTTAAAATAAGGGCACGTAGCAGTAATAAATGTAGATTGAACGGGACAAATACCGCCTTGGGCATAGTCTATCAATCGTTGAGGCAGTGGAAAACTTTTGTTATCTTAATAGATAAAGATAGAGAAACGCTGTATCCTGTATATATGTAGCAGGGTAGATAGAAGAAACGTAGTGTTGAGACACTGCCTTCCTAATTTTTTGAAAATTAAATATTAAACTAGTATCGTGTTAACAATATTGCTACCTACAATTATAGTTCGAAAACTTTATCTTATCAGATAAAAAAATACAATTATTATTTGATTCTGAACTAAATATAAAAAATGTTTATTAAATATCACTCTCGCATGCGATACGGTCATTAGTTCTATATTATACGAATAGATTTAAGGGTCGATTATATTTATGTTTATATATATTTTTTATGTCCATATATCTTTCGCTTTTGTATGCTTTAGGGAGATCTTTCCGTCTGCACTTTCTGGACCATTGTTAACCGATTTCAAAAACAGGAAGTTATCGAGTGGACATGTGTTTATGTGATATTGTTGGAATTGGATAATATTGGAAGATGATGATCTACTTGGGCTATACGTCAAACTGATATAGATACGTTTAAAGGATATACGTGATCGTATGCCACTTTAATTTAATTTTATTAATATAATGAATCTGTTTTGGTAGAGTAGGTGGCATACGACCACGGCTATCCTTTAAAAATATCTCTATCAGTATGCAAATATAATACATTAAATTTAATCAAATTCATAATCCCCCTTTTTGGTTCGCCGTAATCGGGTAAAGACAGTAAAAGAACAGTTGAAGTTTCATTAAAATCGACTCAGTAATTACCTATTCACACACAATTAAAATATATAGTAAAATATACGATACATATTATAATTTAGAATACATTTAAACTTCAATATACGCGAAATATAAGTTAAAATATAACCAAGTACTTAAGCTTTGTAATGTGGTACAAATTTAAATTTCACTGGCGGTCACGAGTCGGTAGTGTAATCGTATTGCATTACGAGCGAGTCCTGGCCGTCTCTCTGAGCGAATGTCATATTAATGTTAGAATATGTAACTAAAATTATTTCAAGTTAACTTTTACCGGTGGCTTCACTTTCTTGGGTTTTTTTGGCTCGTAAGTAGGGTAGACAGAGGGAACCTAGTGAACCTAGGAAACCTAAGACCCCGACCGATTCTGGAGGCATTAGGAGGTTTTAGGTTTCGTTTTCACTAAAGAGAATAATAAAATTTAATATTTTCATTTTTCCCCTCTGTTCATCAGGCCAAAATAATTTGTATAAAAATATCCCCATGAATGAGAACCGAACCCATTACTTACCTATATATCAAAATATACTTAAATCACCTTCACGCTGTATCCCACCCACAGTAGGGTAGGCAGAGGGAACCTAGTGTTTAGACACTCCGTTCTTTACTTTCCGCCGAATTTCGGAGGCATTACTTACCTTGCAATGGGCGAATATACATACTGTATACATACATAATATATAAAGAGAGCTTGTACATATAAAATAATTATCTAGAAATCAATTCGACGGCTTAATTAAATTGCGTTCATTAACCAAATTAATTTTAACGAGAACAGATTAAATTCGTACTTTAATGAGAAAGGTTTCAAATTTATTATATCTCTTTGCTGAAACATTGAGGGACACTTCATTAGATTTAAAAGAGCAAGAATGTAATTGCAAGACTCTCACTGGAAACGTTATAATGAAAATTGCTTTTGAAAATTTTATTTCTATACTGGCACAGTAGCTAGATGTTTGATTGAACGATGTTTGTGGATTCGATACACCCTTTTTCCGGGAAGCAGTGTAGGCAAAGGGAATCCAGTGATTTCATATTCTGTTCATCATCAGAAATCGATGGATAGTCGGGAGTGCATGTATTATGCACTAGGCTCAACCTACCACATGCGGGATACAGCGTGAAGCTGAAAAACAAAGACCTCCCTAAAAATGGATTAAACCCTCAAGCATGACCAGCATCACCGTGTCTGTCTACTTTTTAAAATGCAGTATATGAACATACTATACATAGTCAAACAACAAATATATATTTAAAAGAATATTTAATTATCAAAACATTACGTGTCCAGTGGCAGAACTAAACGCCACCTCTTATCTTTTAGAGCAGAGAGATGAAAATAATTTACTTTTCATTCCTCTATTCAATTTAATTACTAATCATTCCTAGAGTGGAGCTCAAACCCTCAAACTTTACGTTTATAACGAAAAGGAAATTTATTATATTTAAATTGGAAGGAAGGACTAAAGTGGAGAACGGAATGGTCCCAAACTGCTCTAAGTAGAATTTGTGAGCTTAAAAATAAATAGCCTTGACGATATTGAGGATATTAATAGTACCTATCGCTCCTACATCAGCTATGAAATTAAAATACGTAAAATCGTATTAAAATGCGGTAGACACAGCTAACATTGCTTACTATCATTTTATTTTTAAATGTATATAATATACAGAGGTAAACGTGACTATAAACGCAAAATAAACATATTTAACCTTTAAGTATGGACGTCGGGNCGTACTTTAATGAGAAAGGTTTCAAATTTATTATATCTCTTTGCTGAAACATTGAGGGACACTTCATTAGATTTAAAAGAGCAAGAATGTAATTGCAAGACTCTCACTGGAAACGTTATAATGAAAATTACTTTTGAAAATTTTATTTTTCTTAATGTCTATAGTGGCACAGCAGCTAGATTTTTGATTGAACGATGTTTGTGGATTCGATACACCCTTTTTCCGTGAAGCAGGGTATCAGAGAGAATCCAGTGATATGACATTCCGTACATCATCAGAAATCGATGGATAGTTGGGAGTGCATGTATTACGCACTAGGCTCACTCTGCCTACCCTACCACATGCGTGATACAGCGTGAAGCTGAAAAACAAAGACCTCCCAAAAAGTAGATTAAACCCTCAAGCATCACCAGCATCACCGTGTCTAACTGTCTACTTTTTAAAATGCAGTATATGAACATACGTCAAACAACAAATATATATTTAAAAGAATATTTAATTATCAAAACATTACGTGTCCAGTGGCAGAACTAACGCCACCTTTTCTTCAAGATGAAAATAATTTACTTTTCATTCCTCTATTCAATTTAATTACTAATCATTCCTAGAGTGGAGCTCAAACCCTCGAAGTTTGCTTTTATAACCAAATGGAAATTTATTATATTTAAATTGGAAGGAAGGACTAAAGTGGAGAACGGAATGTTCCCAAACTGCTCTAAGTAGAATTCGTAAGCTTAAAAATAGCCTTGACGATATTGTCACAAATAGTACATGTCGCTCCTACATCAGCTATGAAATTAAAATACGTAAAATCGTATTAAAATGCGGTAGACACAGCTAACATTGCTTACTATCATTTTATTCTTAAATGTATATAATATACAGAGGTAAACGTGACTGTAAACGCAAAATAAACATATTTCATATTTTTATTTTTTCGCTCTGATGCCACTCAACACGCAATGCCTCCATAACTCTATGGAAAATGGAGAACGGAGTGTATTAACATTAAGTTCCCTCTACCCACCTCTGCTGTGTGCAGTATACTCTACATCGTGAGGCTGAAAAAAACAGTATCAAAAACTCCACTTTCGCTTGAATAAGAGATAGATTTACGCCTTACCAGATCAGAGAATTGAAAATAATTCGTCCCTCCGAGAGGTGTTCAAGCCAAAACTATAGATTTCGATCGGCATCGAAAAGCTATTTTATTATGCATATAAATATTTATTTATAATATTTGTTGATGGGATTCAGCATTATCTCGAAACGAATTTAAGCCAAATGGATACTATACTCGTAAAATATTATTTTATTTCACTGTGTTATTATATTATGTATTAATTTATATTTTCACTGAATAAGAGACTAAGTACAGCGTTGAGATTCGCCTCCTAACCCCACATTCCTAGCCGTCAAGAATCTTGCTTAAGTTCCCCAGTTTTAACTTACAAGCGTATTATAATTTGGACGTAGCACAATAAAAACGTATGGTTTAGTTGAGTAAAACGCTTGGACGTCTTCCAAGAGGTGCGGGTACAAGTCCTGCTAAGTTGAAATTGTTCAATAGGTAGGTTTAAAATGTAAAAAAATGGCATGTTACCTATATATTCCGTTTCTTTTTTATGACATCCGTCAGATGTCTATAATTAATTGACAGCCACGTAGCAGGAATGAAAAAGTGAATACGCGTGAAGATAAAAGCTATAAACCAAAGAAAATTGGATAAAAATAATAGATAAAAGAGAGAGATTAATAATGAACTTTAATTGTCGTTTTGTTACTAGTTATCAACGGACGGCAATACAACGACGTCTACAGTATCAATACAGCTGACCAAAGCTGATGCAGGTGCGAAATTAGCTTGTCGAGCTTCTAACCCACAAATGGCGTCAGTACCTGCTTTGGAAGACGACTGGATTTTGGATATACAGTGTAAGTTTATATTTTTTTTAATTCAAATTCAAATTTTAAAAAAGCTTCACTCTGTATCCCGCATACAGCGGGGTAGGCAGAGGGAACCTAGTTCCCCACTTTCCACCGATATTTTCCAGACATTGAGTGTTGAGTGGTGTAACTCAACGCCGGGCTTTTGTCATGTTGCCAGAGCCAAGAAATGAAAATATTAAGAAATAATAATTCATTTCTTCCAGTGGGGGCGGAACCTACAACCGTCGCGTTAGTCACACCCTTATGCCCCTTCACTATGATGGCCTCAACCTTGAACATGAACCTTGAACCTATGTCTCTTCAAAATCATCCATTTTGCTTGAAGGATTTCGAAGTTGCAGATTTAATTATTACTTAGTTATGTTAAGATACTTACCATCTATCTATCTATCTATCTATCTATCTATCTATCTATCTATAAAATTTAATTACCCAAACAGATGTTCCCGAGACGGTGGTCCGGCTGGGCACTAATTTAGACCCGAGCAATATCAGAGAGGGCACCGACGTGTACTTTGATTGCATCATCAAAGCTCACCCCTACGTTTATAAAGTAGAGTGGAGGCATAATGTGAGTATGCTACTACTGGAATCAATTTCAAAGAAATTCTTTTAGTTTTAAGTAATTTTATAGTATAGTATATAAAATATTTAGGGTACGTTATATTTGGATGTTATGGACTCTAAAAATTTTTAAAAAAAAGAAAACATAGTGATATTAGAACCCGCACCTATTTGACTAAGATAACTCAGCATTATTATATTATATGAAATATACGGAAAAATACAATTAATGTCTACTAAAATAAGAATAAAAGTTGAGAAAGGAGTGTCTTCTATACTATGTTATCTTTGCCTACTCCGCTATATGCGAGATAGTAGAAAAAAATATATGAAAAATGTTAGTTTAATTCAATTTATTAATTAATATTTATCATTTTTTTATTAATTCTTTTTATCCAGGGTAAAACTCTTCACCACAACGTAGGTCAGGGTGTCATAATAAGCAACCAATCGTTGGTTCTCCAAGGTGTGGGAAGGAAGACTGCTGGGAACTACACTTGCGTGGGGTTCAATGCTGAGGGCGATGGGGAAAGCAAACCTTTCACTTTGGATGTTTTGTGTAAGTTTTCGTTTCAATTTTGTAAGTAAACTATAGTGGCGCAGTGGGAAAATATCTAACTGTTGATAGGTATGGCTTCGATTCTCGATCGGAAGAATGGATATTTAGGCTTGAAGCAGAGAATTTTTGATGCTTGATTCTCTCTGCCTATTCTTTTTCATGTGGGATATTGCGTGATTAGAACACGTGATTAGAATATAGTGAAGAATTTTTTATACATACAGTTTCACATTTCTATTTCACTAGCATAAAACATATTATAAAACTCAATAAAAGTATATTATTTTCATACAAATATTTAAATGTATGATCTGAGGCCAGTCATGGCGCAGAGGTCACAAGCGTGTGACAGGGTTCGATTCCCGCTCGATGAAGTGAAATATATGCTTAATATTTTCATTTCATCCCTCTGGTTACAAAGCGCAGCATTGACATCCGTGACACAACAATCAATTCCTCTAGAATTCGGCGGAAAGTGGGGAACGGAAGTGGCCTAATACTAGGTTCCCAGGTTCCCTCCGTCTACCCAGCGCTATATATTCAGAATACAGCGTGTAATATAAACATCACTACAAACTATATAATATATTTGCATACGTTTAACGCGGAAGGCGATAAAAGAATAAACCGCCCTCTTCGGTTGTTTTACGTCTATTTTATGGTCGACTTTTATTTTATATGTGGAAGATAAGAGTTCCCTTGCTTTAGGGCTTGAGATACAAAATGTAAGGATGCTAGAGAGGAATTGCTATGTACTTAAATTAATTAAAATAATACTGTTTTCATTTACAACCATTAACTGAAAATTATCATTGAAGCCATTGTAGTGCACTGATTTTTTTGCTGTTTATATATATTTTTTACTTTCACGCTGTATCCCGTATATAGCAGGTTAAGCAGAGGAAAGCTATTGTTAAGACATTCCGTTCACATTAAGACACTTCTAGAGGCATTTCGTGTTGAATGGTAGAAAATTTCTATCGAGTGAATATAAATCCATTCCATAGAATTGTCATTTCCCTGCTTCAAGGAAGAAGAGGCAGCGTTTAGTTCCGTAACTTAACACGTCATATCTCTGTAGTAGACAGAAAATAAAAAACGTAGTGTCTCAACACTAATTTCTTACCATTTACACATCAAAACATCAAAGAAAAAAAAGAAATATATACCCATAAAACATAAGTTACACCCATAATGCTCCTTCCAGATGCGCCAACGTGCCGCAGTTCTCAACAAAGGGTCCACGGCGTCGCTAAGCAGGAGCGCGCCCATATAACGTGTCAAGTGGACGCGAACCCGCCTGAAGTTAGCGTGAGTACCCTAGCCCCAGCCTAGTAGAGTGAAGTTAGGATATTTATGTATGTATGTGATATTGTTCGAATTCGATGATATTTGAGTATTATGATTTAGGCTTCTAAGTCCGTGACTTTAAATTTCGTAAGCTATGTTTGTTTGTCCACAAATTTCTAGGAAACTAAAAGTCATATTGAAATGATTGAGGCCGGTCGTGATGCTGGCACTAAATAGTAAAAAATACAAAATATTTTCAATATCATTATGGCTTTACTTTGTTTATAAAAACTCTATACTATAACTAATATCTATAAACAGGGATATAAAATATGCAAAAGCATACACACAAAAACAAAATATAACGGAGCAACCCTCCATATTCATATTTAATTCAATGCTTCATCAAATATATGGGTTTAATAAAAATAAATAAAAAAAAGAAACAAAAATCGTTGCTCCCAAAAATATCGTTAAATAAATAAAATCTTGCCATACATCGTTCTTTATTGTATAAAAACTGACGTTTAACTGAAACTTGATTGATAGCTGCCAACAATGGAATAAAAGTGAGAAAAAAGTATCGAAAAGCTCGAAATAACAACCGTCGGCGTCAAAGGAATCATGTTNAAAATCGTTGCTCCCAAAAATATCGTTAAATAAATAAAATCTTGCCATACATCGTTCTTTATTGTATAAAAACTGACGTTTAACTGAAACTTGATTGATAGCTGCCAACAATGGAATAAAAGTGAGAAAAAAGTATCGAAAAGCTCGAAATAACAACCGTCAGCATCAAAGGAATCATGTTTCTTTCGGAGGCCAAGTGTTTTTTTTTATCTTAACCCGTTTTCGTATAATAATTGTGGGCATAGACTTTTTTCAACTCGTCGCTCGTTACTTTGTATGTGTGAAATTTAAGACGTAGAATTAAATCAAATTAAAATTAAATTAAGTCAGCTTCACGCTGTGTGTGTGTGTGTGCGGGATAACACATCAGGGTAGGCAGAGCTAACCTAATGTTAAAACACTCCGTTCTCCACTTTCCTGTTTTCCTCACATCCTGTCAAACTGCTACATAATGCTGTAAAGGCTAGTAGCATTAACCTCTGTTCAGAAAAAAACTTTTTTTAACAGATACTGTGCAATCTAGGTAAAAGTATAAGTCTTACCATTCAATAAAACAAAAAAGAACAGACAGTTTGAACCTAAAAATAGACAGACAACTGATTTTTTTTTATATTCAACACAAGCCTATTCACGTTTGCATGGCGAGTATAGAATAATTAGTGTCAAATCTTTCTCTTCTCTAATTATCGTCCACTTCAGATAATCTGGAGAATCGTGGCGAGTGGCAGAGTAGGCAGAGTATACAAAAAAATATTTAAAAAAATCACTGCTCGCAGTAGGTACCTCACTCATAACAGGGCAGGCAGAGTGTAGGTCCATGTATGTAACTCAAACAAACAGAATGACTCACCCTCTTATATTTCCAACCAAAAGCCACAGCATCCACAAACAAATAAACAAAACAAAATTCCAAATGCAACGTCATAATATTTCACGAGTTCACTTAACGTGCTACCTTGTTTTCCTTCGTCACCTAACTTCGCTACCTACTCTAGTGTTGGTTCTTGGCAACTTCGTATTGCAAAACTTATAAATGAGTTATGAATTTATGCGGAACATCCGCGGATGTACACATCCAGCTAAATTTCGTTTATTACAAAAGAAACGGAGACTGGCATCCCTCCAGGAATCGTATTACCGACATCAGAGAATTCAGACATTTTATTTTGTATTATATGTTAGAAGTTTAGATCATAATCATATTAGTGTCTTCGTTCATCTTCGTCTTTGTCAAGTTAAGTTTTGTTTTAAAAGTGACAAAAATTCGTGTATATGTATGTCTTATACGAATTTTTGTCACTTCAATTCTAATTAGTAGTTTCTGATATTAGCGTGTTCCTCCAAACAAATTTATCAATTAGTTATTTAATAGTAATGTCAATGGAAAGCTGAGTCATGACTCTACCATGTAAGAATCTGATGATATACGAGTATTATGTGGATGACAAACCTTTTAATTTCTTGGATAGAAATGTGTGATATTCAAGAAAATCTTGCAATTCTATTGCAAGCTTGATCAACATCTTGCCGTCCAATTTTCTCTAAAACTTGTACAACTTTCTAAAGGGATCAGGTTAAAAAGGAAATTAGAGTTAACAATTAAAAAACCTTTAAAGTCTAAACTTAATTATTATTTAAATGATAAATTCCTTATGTTAACAGTTTCGATGGACTTTCAACAACACAGCCAATAGTAACGAAGTGAGCGACACATACGTCTCAAGATCTGGCACCAGCTCGACTGTCACTTATACGCCGCATACCGAAATGGACTATGGAACTTTATTATGTTGGGCCCACAATAGAATAGGAAAGCAGAGAGTTCCGTGTGTATATCATATAATTGCTGCGGGTAAGTTAATTTTTATTATGATTATTTTTTTCTCTGATGTTGTCGTGATACAGCGGTACAGCGTCTGACAATAAACGTGATGGTTGAGGGTTCAATTCTTACTTGGGACACGAAATATTTTCATTATCTCACTGTAACCACGCAATGCCTCCAGAATTCGTAAGAAAGTGGGGAACGGAGTGTCTTAACACTAGATTCCCTCTGCCTACCCTGCTATGTACGGGATACAGCGTGAAACGGATTTATTTTTCTAATTTTTAATCTCACTCTGGGAGTAAAACAACACAGAAAACACAAACACAGAAAACACAACACAAATTTACATACCTAACACAGTTGCTAATATAAGGAAGAAAAAACATCTCAACATTAAAGAACACTCCACACCAATTCTTTCAATATTTCTAAATGTATTAGAATAATTTCTTTAGAAGTTAGATACTTGGCACGAGATCAGCCATTAACATTAAATCAAGTGAATGTATGGCATAGCTAATGAGAAGAATACATTTATCACATACTTCGCCATTTATTCGAGGGGGAGTGTTTTGGAAGCTGTTTGAAATATTATGAAAGTAATATATATAGGATATTTTTAGGTTTTTATGAAGTGGTTATTTTTTTTTATTGTCACCAGTGGAGATCGGACCCAGAACTGTCACGTTTACATTCAGACGATTTGCTGCCACCACGACATCCTCGGTGTCTCAAATATTATTGTCTTCCAGGTCGACCAGACCAAGTACATAACTGTACAGTGGTGAATGCTTCCCTCACATCATTTGGGGTACGATGTTCAGAAGGATTCAACGGAGGGATGCCTCAATCATTTTTATTAGAAGTTAGAGAAATTGTAACACAGGTAAGTAAATAAATTAAGCTTAGGCTTATTTTTTATTATTTTAACTTCCATCCATCCATCCATCAGCCTTTCAACTTCCACTGCTGGACATATGCCTCTCCTAATTCTCGCCACTCCGTCCGGTCCTGCGCCCTTTGAATCCAGCGGATTCCCGCTGTCTTCTTAAGATCGTCGGTCCACCTGGTTGGAGGGCGGCCTGTGCTTCTTTTGCCGAGACGGGGTCGCCATTCGAGGACCTTTCTTTCCCATCGGTTGTCGGCCCTCCTGTCAATATGGCCTGCCCATTGCCATATTTTAACTTAACTTAATTTATAACGACTAACAACAGCTGGTTCATAAACAAATTTAGATTAATAAATAAGCTATATATATATATATAAGAAACAAATAATGAATATTTTTTATTCATCAGGAAATAGTAGCTAATGTCTCAAGCGCAGTACCAAGATTTACAGCAGTGGGTTTGGTACCCGGCAGAACGTATGCTGCTGCAGTCTTAGCGTACAATGCCAAAGGACGTGGAGATCCTTATCCACTTCGGGCCAGTACTTTGAGACCTCCAGAAAAGCACCATGTTCATGATAAGAGCTTAGGTAAAAATAATTATTGAACGTAAAAGAAGGCAAGCAGTTATTTGTAGATATGGTTGGAATTGGATCCTTAACAAAATCTGAAGTATTACCTTTGTTTATCGTAAACTATTTGTTCTCTTTCAATTTATATATCAGTTATAGTATCTCGTTTTATATTTTCTAATGTGATCTCTAACAAGTTAGATTTTAATAATCTCAGTCTTTCAAAAATAAGAATACCATATAATTAGAATAGCAATGTTACTGGATATTTTTTTATTAATATTGATATATCTAAGTACATAAGACTAATAAATAAACTTTACAAAACAGATTTACCAAGAACTGCCTTCCAAATGTCGGGAGCAATGTCAGCAGCAGTAGGTGGAGGGGGCGTCCTTATGGTTGTCCTAGTCCTCTTCATGATAGCAGTTCGGCAGAAATGTGCTAAGCGGAAGCCAAGGTCTGCTCCTCCACCCTCCCAACCAGCTTCACCAGATAAACTGAGGGAGAAGGATGATAGCGAAAGTGATGATAGAAACCCTGATATAATACCATCGGATACAGATCATAATATGCAGGTTTGTATCTTGATTGTTGATTTGTTAATTTACGTTTTATTAATTGTTCTACTGTTCCAAAAGTCATAGGCTCGGAATAAACACAATTACAATGTATTTCATCTCTAAATCTAACCTAAGCACACCAATAAACTTCAAAACTATTACAAAAATATTTCTACGCAGATAACCCTCCTCCAAGAGACTGGTCTTGCTCACATCGACTACTACCGACAGCAGCAAGTGTCCACAATATCGCCCCCTAACAGTCGTCCACGCGGTAGTATCGCTGGTGTGAGAGGAAGTATACCTGGTTACTGCGCATTGAGGACTGCGCCCGCGCATCCACCTGTTCATGATAATAATGTAAGTAAAGAAATAATATGTTTTTATAGCTAGGGTTTGAATACCATAGGATTAGGTTATATATATGTATTCAATGATAGATGAAGAAAGGTGGTGATTAAGATATCATTTTAAAAATTCAAATTGAAGTGAAAGGTGGAGTGATGTACCTACAACAAGGTTATAAATTTGGAGAGATAATTGAAAAAATATGTTTGTCTTATTTATTAAATTACAACTTAAAATACTGAATAGGTTTATTTTACTTACCTCTTGTGATCGTAAAAAAATTATTATTTAATTCCTGAGATTAGTATAAATATCGTTTTCGAAAAATCCAAGTTTTACCACTGAACACGCGAAATTTTTGTTAAAGAACGGAAACATAAAAAAAATATATATTTTGGCTTTATAATTAACACCAGCGAAATGGTAAAGAAAAATATAAATATTACCATTATGGATAAAATTTCATCCATATTTATTATATTATAGAAAAAATGATCTAAAAGTCAATCACAAAATAAATTTTTAATAATTCAATTACAAAGATATTACTTTCACCAGGTTTACTACAGACACGTACCACCATTCCATCATCACATTCAAACTCGACAGCCAACATGGCCGTCTGACGCAGTCATAGTATAAATAAGTTATTTATTTTTGTATGCGTGCGTTGCATTTGTGATTTAATTAAATATTTAAGAATTTGCTTAAAAAAGAGTGAAATTAGATTGGTTCTTTCACGTTTTGGTTTTAATGCACATATATTCACATGCATGCTCTCACATAAGTATCAGTAATTCTAACTTAATTTGAAATATAGGACGCAAAGGCACTATAGATATATAGATGTGTGTATAATGATAATATTAGATTTAACTTACAAAAAAATCAGATTCACGATTTATCCCGCACGTAGCAGGGTAGGCAGAGGGAACCTAGTGTTCCCCACCTTCTGCCGAATTCTGGAGGCATTGCGCGTAGAACTTAACGCCACGCTTCGCCTAGATACCTGAGCGAGGAAATGAAAATATAAACGTAAATAAATATTTCACTTCCTCGAGTGGGGATTGAATTCACAAGCTTCGGGTTACAGTCACACCATTATACCTTATTTTCATTTTATTACCTAGATTTAACTAGATTCAATTAATTTTCATTTTATTATCATACATTATATAATAAGGTACTGCCAAATTAACAAAATATAAAGAAAATGATAAAATACCGAGATTGAGAATCCACAATGCAAATATTAAAAATATGCATTCAGCATTAATGAATATTCATTTTTCATCAGATTTTTTTCTTTTTTTTTCATATAGAATATGTAACATGTAGGTCAATTAACATAGTATTTATATATGCAACTTTATTTTATTAAAAATGATAAATTTTAAATGCCTAAATGATTGCCTTGCATAATATTTTACAGTCGTACATTGAAGCCATGTGACGCAGTTCCACTGCGTCTGAATGAGTATTTCCCGTCAGGCCAAATAAATATTAATTTTATTTCCCTGCTATAGCAAAGCAAAGTGTGGCATATAGTTCAAAAATTTAATGGAAATTGGAAGAAATTCTAGGTTTTCTCTGCTTACCCCGATATGCGGGAAAAAGCGCGTAACTGGTTTTCTTTGCTTCTATAAACATTTTTTTATAAAATATGTCTTAAGATTTACTTTGTTGATATATTACCGGATGTTGATATATTACCGCAAATTAATCTTAATTTTGGCATTTGATTTGTCACTGGGTACTACTGTAGACTGATATATTAATTGCGCCAAATAATGTGAATGTTAACTATTTAAATTGATTACCAAAAATGTATAGTACTTAATATACGCGAGTTTATTTTAAAATACGTGAAACTAAAAAATCTATATTTGATGAAAGTTTAACAGAATATACATTGTCATTAAATTTCATTCCAAAATTAAGTAAAAATAAATGTTCTTTATATTTTAAAATTTAAATTAACATTATTTCCGTGCGAAGTTTCTTAATCCGGCGCGCGGATGAGGAGCCAAGTTAAATCTTAACTAAATATTTGGATTTCATAGTCGGATCTTATGCAAATTAAACTATGATTACTACTGACGTGTTAATATAAATTAAATATATACATATATATGGTATGTTTTTATTTTACACTTTTGGAAGGGATTCGGGTTTGTTTTTTTATTTGCGTTTTTATTTACGTCTTATCTTTTTATCTTACGACTACATCCCGTATATATCAGTAGAGTAAGCAGAAAAACCTTTGTGTTATGCATACGTATACGCATCGCATAGTTTTCGTGATTTCGCTTGTTAATTTGCGGAACATAACACCGTCTAGAAGTTAAAGTAAATATAATAATTACCCTTCAACCGAAACATCCTTGATAAGTTGGCATTTTCATCATCACACCATACACACTATAAATATTTCCTCAAATAACATTTTGCGGCCGTCAATGCTACTATGGCATATATCTTTTAATAAAAACATAATTTTGATAAAGTAATTTAATTTTAATTTACCAGTTTACAATGGTAAATCACAGGATGTCCTATTACGATAAGTGTGTACAAATTTTAAAAAGCGTCTTAACACTTCTTTTTACTTATTATGCTATATGCGAAGGAATAATAATAAATAACAAATATATAAATTAATTTCCAGGAGTTCTCCCAACAAAATATAATTTGGATTATATGCAATCGATATAATCTAAATTTGAATTGTATTAATGCAATACATTCTTTTTACTCTCTCCACATAGACATCCACTTCCATTGGGTTGCTGGAAAAGATTTATTTAAGAAATAAACCTACCTTTGTCAACCAATCTTTTTATGTTATATTTTTATAAAATTTATTTAGAGCAATAAATAATATTACATAATATTAAATTGAATTAAATATCTTATACTANAAGTTTGTATGGAAAAATCTATAAATTGCCACCGATTTTTATCAAATTTGAAATTTAGCCTCTTAAAAATTTCATTGAACACATGTTTCATGGGTTATTAGAATTCACCCTTAAATACGCAAGCGAAGCTGCGCGCGTCCGCTAGTATTACATAATATTGAATTGAAGTAAGTATCTTATACTATATATACATACATATGTTTATAGACACAAACACCGGGCATACCACCGCCAGCGGGGTTCGCCGGCTCTTGCACGCTGCCTCGCAACACTGGTACTAGCGACCGTTGCATCCCCATGCAACACTTACGCACGCTCCCGCGCACCCATCCACACCCCCACCCGCACGCCCACGCGCACCCTCCGCGCGACACGCCGCTCTGACAGACCACGCAGCTATAGGATATGTAAATAAGTGTAGATCAGGTGAGTTTCGGCGATTCGTGATTTGTACGAACAGTTCGGTTGTCTCTGTTTGTGGTTGTCACACTACGGTTGTCACTATTTATGGTTGTCACGCTGTTTATGTTTGTGATTATCGATATTTCTGTTTCTTGATTGTTAATTATGTTTCATATATATTTAAGTTACTATTTATGTGATATTAAGTTTAACTAAGTCATAAATTAAACAATATATTTTAATTTTAATAGGCATTATGAGAGTTATAAATTTAAAACAGTTTTATCACTTTTACTGTTTATAAAATATATTGTTTGGGATTATTTATTAATTTAGGGGATAAGATTATCGAAATTTACGTAACAAAAACAACATCTGAAATTGCCGAAACTGTTGTACCTAATTTTAATTACCTAAATAGTTAGGAATAACGAAATATTGGACTTTGTTACGGTTTGTTTGTAAATTTATTGTAAATAACATCACTAATATTCCACGAGTACTCTAGACTTAAATTTAATAAATAATTTGTAATACGTAATGGAAGGCTAGGCTCATTCTATTTAATTTTGTTTGTGGACACGTTTGTATAAATTTTAAATTTAAAATTTTTATTTGCTAATTATTTTAAAAGGTTGTGAAATTTGTAAGTCGTGTAAAAATTGTATAATCAGCTGATAACAGTTTTTTTTTTATTCTAATTACGATTAGAAATAAATTTAATTATTAATTATAATTATCTATTATTATGAACGACAGTTTGTTAAAGATACGCTAAAGGGGGTGTCAATTGGAATGGAATGTAATGACGTTTCAAATAGTTTTCCTATCAATTTGTACAGTCGAAGACGAAATAACTATAATCATAATCACTAAATTGTGATATGTTAAACTTATTATTAAATATGTATCACTTTTCTAGATAGAATAATGATGAGAATATGTACTGTATAATTTATTTTTATTTGCGAAGATATCTAGAGTGCTAAGACTAGTTTCTTTAGAGAATAGCTTGCAGAATCGGTTAGAGAGCCGTAACTCGCAAAAAATTTAAGGGAAAATCACAGGTAAAATAATCTACGTTTGTGTCGAAAATAAAATCTTATCATTATTTTATTAGATAAGTGTAATATATAGGTGTCTCAATATGTTCATTTTACGTATAATTAATGATTTTCTTTTATTTTACGTTTCTAACTAAGCTAGCTCACAGGATGATTTCGTTTCCATAAATGAATATAAATATATTGAGACAGCTATAGTGTTAGTTAATAAAATTTGTCCGTTACGGAAGACTTTGTAAATACGACGTTAATATTGTAAAGTTTTTGTATGATACAATTTGATATTTATCTTCAGATGTATGTTAAGATTTAAATCGTTTAAGTTTTCCAACAATGAGCAATGTAGGTCACTTATCACAGAAACATATTATAGCTTGTTTTTTATTTTTATGTTTAAATTTAACTAATGATAATGATCATTATGTAGGCAAATTTTTAATGATCATTTTTATTTATCTAGATATTTAATATCTAATTACGTTAGTAGATAATTTTGTTATAAATAAATATCATATTTATAGAATTTAATTCTTTATGTTTGTTAAATAAATAAATAAATAATTGTAAATAGTTTGAACGAAGTCTTTCTAACTGTCGGAATGTCGGTTTTGAATGGAATATTGGAAAACGAAAATAAACAAAAAATATTCTAAAACGTTTCTGTGATGTTTTATTTCAATCCTTTTTTTTATTTTAGTTTGGGTGGATTTTAGAGTAGTTTACTTTAAAAAAAATTATATGGATATTATTAAAATTAGGTACTTACATAGAAATGTGAGTCCGTAGTGGTGCCGCGACACTGAGTCTGACTGTGAACAATATAAATGTATTGGTTCCTAATCATGAGAATAACCTTCATTTTCTTCGCTCTGGTATAAATAAATCGCGGCGTAGAGTTCCGCCAATCAACGCGCTGTATGCGGGTACAGCGTTACATGCAGGTAATAATAATATAAAAAGGTTTAATATAATACAAACCTTATACCTGTAGGATACTAACCTGTAATTATTGTNTTCTTTATGTTTGTTAAATAAATAAATAAATAATTGTAAATAGTTTGAACGAAGTCTTTCTAACTGTCGGAATGTCGGTTTTGAATGGAATATTGGAAAACGAAAATAAACAAAAAATATTCTAAAACGTTTCTGTGATGTTTTATTTCAATCCTTTTTTTTTATTTTGGTTTTCATGTTTTTGGTGGGTTTTCGAGGAGTGTGCTTCAAAAACTTTATATGGATATTTTTATAATTATTTACTCAATTAGAAATGTGAGGCTGTCATGGTGCAGAGCTACTGACTCTGACTGTGAACAATATGAATGTATTGATTCCTAATCATGTAAATAACTTTCATTTTCTTCGCTCTGGTATAAATAAATCGCGGCGTTGGGTTCCGCCACTCAACGCGCTATATGCGGGTACAGCGTTATATGCAGGTTATAATAATATAAAAAAGGTTTGATATAATACAAACCTTATACCTTTAGGATACTAACCCGTAATCATTGTATGTAGGCTCATAATAGCTACGTCTAATATATATTACATAAAATGAAGAGGCCAGCGCGGCACAGGGGCTCAGTTCGTTTGTTGTTCGTGTGTTGTTGAAGATTCGTTTCTCATTTGGAAAAAAAATCTTACTTCGCTCTGGTCAAGCAATCAAGACAAAGGCGTTGAGGTCAGCCACTCAACACGCTATGTTTTAAAATGAGAATTGGATGTCTTAACACTAGGTTCCCTCTGCCTACCTTGCCATATGCGAAATATCCCATGAAATGAAAAAGAACATAAAATGAAAAATTTTAACGTTAAATCTTCTGAAGTAACCTTAAAAAAACACTAATTCAAATCTACACCACACGGAGGAGCAGGCAGTGTAAAATTCTTGCAAATCCACAATCCTGTTCTTACGTTAATATCCCGAGCAGTGTGAGCCAAAACTAAGCCGGGGATAACCGTTTTTTGTTCCTCGCATCTCCTAAACCTGAGTAATCCGCAGTAAGGCATTCTGTGGGATTTTTTCAATATGTTTCAGGTATTGCGCGCGATTTTTCGGTTTTTCAGCTTCTGAAAATGTAATGGATGGCTACAGAAAGAAATGGGCTTGGAATCATTCGATATTTTAGATATTTTACATATCTCGGTGTAAGAAAAGAGGTTGCCTCTACGCTGTATGGGAAATATAAATTGCATGAGGTTCAGAATGACAAATACATAAAACTCCTTCTTACGGAAGTCGGTTAAACATATAGCCAGTAGCATAAAAGAGTAGCAAAAACAAGAAATAATTAACTGTTCATAGTTCCAAGGATTTTATTCATTAACATAAATTTAACAGAGATGGCCAAACAATTCGTTGGTACTCTCCACTTAGCTAGTTCAGTCAGTTGGTTGGTTGGTTGGGTGGTGCTTGTGGAATAAGTTTTGGTCGTTTGGCTTAAAGTATTGCATGAAAATGTACCGGAAGTTCGCTAACGATTGCTTTAGGCTCTACTGTCTTTGGGTTATTACTTGTTTATTAGGTATTTAGAATTTGAAATATTACTTCTGTTCTGTGTTGATTTCTGTTTGATATTTCTGAGATGGAACAAGGGTGAAGATCTTAGTTGTTGTGTAATGCTATGTAATTTAATGGTCGAGGGAACTGCTTGGTAGAAATTCTTTAGAGATTAAATATTATAATCAATAAAAAAATTATGAGACAGTCATGGCGAAGCTGTATATCGTCTGACTTTAAGCGAGTCGGTTGTGGATTCAATTCCCACTTAGGTGAATTAATTATTTACATTTCTTCGATCTGGTAACAAGACAAAAAGGGCGGTGATATTTGGACGACTAAAAACTAAAATAATATTTCTAAAAAATATTGTTTATTCCATTTTATTTAATTGCACCTTATATTAAAACCACTACTAATATTTGCCTACCTATCCCATTTAGAAGTAAAACATCGTAAATAAAAACATATTTTCTCATACTAAAACGGCCATGAATGCTTAGTAAAATATCCCTCTATTAACACAATGCCCACGCTACGATCGTTCGGGAGCCAAAATTTACGAGCTCGTACCACCTTTTAGCTTAACTCCCATTAACTACTATGTTTTATATACCTGGAAGTAATATTATCTGTAATATAAATATACGTCGTTACATAGGGACAGTGTGATTGTAACGTGATGGTTGTGAGTTCGATTCCCACCCGGGAGAATGAATTATTACTATTTTTTCAAGTGAAGCTTTGGTACCGAGGCAATAACGCGGCGTTGAGTTTAACCTCTCAACACGAAATGCCTAAAAAATAAGGCGGAAAATGGGGTATGTGTTTAAATGGGGAACGGAGTATTTTAGTACTAGATTCCCTATGACTATCCCGATAAAAAGAATAATAAAATTTTTATAGCTTCAGATTTTTTGAGGCATTGCATATGGAGCGATGCAATTTTTCTTTTCTCCAAGCAGGAATCGAACACAGAATAACAAAGGAAGCAGGAAACATTACATTTAAAGTCACACGCGTGTATTCCTGTGTCATAATAGCCACATTTATTACAAATTAATTTATTAATTATTTAATTATTAGTTATATAAGTTTTTTAAATATATATCTATAATGTGGTTTGGATGTATTTATTTCTCTATAAATAAGAGTTTATATTATAATCAACATTATTATAAGCATAATTACAATATGTACAAACGTAGCAAGTTAGAGAAACGACAATTACAGTTAATTATTCATCTCTCTCTCTCTCTTTTATCTCTTATTTTTATCCATTCTGCTTCGGTTTATAGCAATTAATTATTCTTTTCTTACGTTGCTTTTGTCTTTATTAACCCTTTTATTCCTTACACGTGGCTGTCAATTATCTATAGACATCTGACGGGTGTCATAAAAGTAACGCTATATTTAAAAAGAATATATTTTCTTTACATATAGATATATCTATATATATTAAAACATACAAACTCCATATCTAATATCTAACACATAGACCTTATCACGAGAACACTAGACATCACTCGATAGGTGCCTTCAGCTTGTATAAATAAACTACCCCAGTTCAAAGTATCAAGCGCAAAGGCTTAACGGGAGTGTCCCCGAGTGGGGGTGGGGGGTTGAAGAGTGCTCCGAACAATTTGCATTTATTTACTGCTTCACAGGTAAAGCATGTGGAACAAAGGATATGAAGACTGGACCGGTTTGTGTTTTGTTTTAGGGATGGTTGTGTTTTTTTATTATTATTATAATTATTGTGTATATATAATATAATAATAGTTAATTAGCTACAATTATATTATTATTTACATACATACACTTTCCATGCTATTGCGTGAAATGTGCTGTTCTTTTCTATAAATATAATATTCCAATTTCACATAGAAATCCCCTTGCTAATATTTCTAGAACCCGTATATAGTAGGCTAAGCAGATGGAACTTTCCATTCCCAACTTTTCGCACAATTTTCGAGACATTATATGTTGAGTAAACGGAACTTAACGCCGCGCTATCGCCACCAGAGCGAGAAAATGAAAATATTAAATAACTGTAACACTGTAAGCGTTCTGACGTCTAAACTAGCTTAAAAAAAGATAAACTCTATTACTAAGCTTTATCTTTCCATATTATTATCACAACGACGTAATACTATAAAATTTTAAAACATATTAAGCTTATGTTTCATTGCAATTACTAGAAGAAAACACCCATTTATCTCACCATCTGAACGGCACCTTCCAAACGGAACTGCGGCTTAATGTTTACGGAACACGAGAATGTGACGCGTTATGGCCTTACGGCGACGTGCGTTGGGCCTTGGCCTTACTTCCTGTAAGGAATTGGTATTAGATACTGTATGTTATACTAATATTAAAAAGTTCTTTGAGGCCAGTCGTGGCGCGAGGTAAACACACAGGTTGTGGTTTCTATTCTCATTCGAGGAAAAGAAATAGTTAATATTTTCATTTCTACGTCTATTCTATTTCTACCTCTAGAATTCTGTTGAAAGTGGAGAGTGGAGTGTCTAGGCCAAGGCTCTCAGCCTACCATGCTGTAGGCTAAAAAAACGAATATGGAAAAAATACGAATTAGTTCAATGTAATATAGGAATTTCATACCTACGGCCGTAGTTACCTTGGAGATTTAATGTTTCATGTGTCCATACACGACTCTTGGTTATTTTCATCACTTTTGTTTTTTTATGGAACTGAACGCCGAAGCTTATCTTAACAGAACTGAAATAAACTAAATATAAGACAATTTCCTCGAGCCAGAATCGAACCTACAACCATCACGTTTTTACAGAGAAAAAAGGCACTAAAAAAAATAAAACTTTTCACATTTCCCACAGTAAATTTGTACAATGCACAAACAATAAGCCCGCTTTATGAATACGCAACCGCAATCTTGTAATATATTGTTATTGTAATGTCATTTTATATTATGAATTTAATGATTCATTAAGATTGAATTTTATTTATTGTGCACTTATTTATTATTGCTTTTTGTTTACATTTATTTTTATTAATTTTTTTTCATGTGTGTATTTTTTTCCATATCACTCACACAGCAGGGTGGGTAGAGGGAACCTGTGTTAAAACACTCCGTTCCTCCCGTCAGTCGTAACTGACCTCTTGAATTTAATATAGAAAGTAAAAACAAAAGAAATTTGAGGCTATTTTTAAAAATAAAATAAATCAGCTTCACGCTGTATCCCGCACATGCTGCCGTGCAGAGCTCTTTTCCCTTATATTTTCAGAAATTATTTTATATTAGTTTACGTTAACTAAAAAGTTAAAAAGAACCAGGGAAAGTAATTATCGGCTATGAATTTTTTGAAGCATTGCGTGTTGGGTGGCACAACTAAACGCCGGGCTTTTGCCTTGGTGCCAGAGCTCAGAAATGAAATTATTAATAAATAATAATTCCTTCCCTCGAGTGCGAATCGAACTTACAATCATCGCGTTACAGTCGCATCCATATACCTCTGGGTCACGACGGCCTCAAAATGAAAAAAAAAAAAAAAGCATTACTTCCAAAGTCTATACCGGGACTGTTCTTATTATACGTGACAAGTCCTTTTATATATATAGATTATAACAGCATCCCGCGATAACAACTAACGATCATTACCCGACTTCGTTTGTTTCAGATTATTATTGTTCGCCTTCATTGTGAATTGAATATGTTAAATGGCCGTACGCTGAGATAATGATAATTATTTACTGTGGACATTTCGCCTATAAGAAAAAGAAAAATAATTGTTTTTAATTGTTTATATGAAAAAATATATGGTATTGTAAATGTGACCGGTTGTGAGTTCGATTCCTACTCGAGGAAATTCAATATTTAATATTAATTTTTTCCTCCCTTTGTTAACGTTGGCAAAGCGCAATGACTCCAGGATTCGGCGGAAAGTGAGGAACGGAAGTCTTAACACTACCTTATTAGGTTCCCTCTTCCTCCTGCTCTGAGCGGGATATCGCGTAGAGTATATATGATAAATAATAATCTATAGATAATTTTGAGGCTGTCGGTACAGCCTCAAAATCGTACATCGTGAATGAAAGTATATATAGATCATCATCATCATCATCATCATCATCATCAGCCTGTCCTCGTCCACTGCTGGACATATATAGATGCAGAATCAAATTAATAACATTATATTTTTCATTCAATTAGGCCATTAGAAACACTTTTAAATCGGCAAGTTAAAAATGTCAGTAGCATTAGTCCTACAGAATGGCTCGGCAAAAAGCATTATAAGCTCGATAGTTTTGAGTTCGACTCTATTTGAGGAAATTAAATAAAAATTTAATAAAAGCAAATAAGGAAAACTACGTTTCAAATCACCTAATCTCTTAAATACTTATGTCTCAAAAACTTGAAATTCCTCTTGTCTATAATATAGAACACAAGACATCTCTCATTTCGTCAGTCAATAATCTATTAAGACAACTTACAGAGCCTGTTCAATTTTGTAAGTAGTTTAGATACTCATATCATATATATCAAAGGAAATTATATGAGAGCCTTCCACTTCTGGCTTGTACCTGGTTAGTAAAATGATACCCACAATTTCCAAAAATCAATAAATACTTTTCTTTATAATAACTAAGACATTATATTTTAACCTACACGTTTCTGTCATTAAAAATGTCGATATTCCATCATCATCATCATCATCGACAGCCATCGATTGTCCACTGCTGGACATAGGCTTTCCCCAATTCTCGCCACCACACTCGAACCACTTATATTCCATACTAATTTTCAAATACTATTTTTCTTGCGTTTTCCGAAATGGTTTTTTAATACTTATTTACTATTAACAAATAAAGCTATTTTAAAAATTTCAAGCTTTGGACTTACAATTTTATATACCTACATATAAAATTGCTAGTTAAATAATAAAATATTTGAAAATCACCTTATAATATTCTAACATACATTAAAGTCAATATAGATACACACTTCCGCCTCCACCTGGAATGATACAAGCAATTATACCAGCTATATATCTCCAGGCTGAACAATGCGCGGAACTGATAAAATGAACGAAAATACCTTGCGAACGAGCTCGGCGTAAAAGGTCGAGATACTGTTTCCATTGTATCTACATACATACGATTCTATTCAGATATTTAAAATATTATGGGTTATGACAAAATTATGGCGCTTTGCACTTTTAGGGTTCCGTAGCTAAAACGGAAGAAAGCCCTTTTGTCCGTCTGTCAAAAATATTTATATTGTGATAATATTGAGGAACTTGCAGCACAAATAATGGCTAAGAAAAATTATTTTTTTATGTTACAGTAAAATTATATATTTCAAAACTTATGTTTGTAGTTAATTGTTTAGAAAATAAGCGCATACTGATATTATCCAAGATAAGGCCATTGGGGCGTAGCGGTACAATCTTACCGTAAGCGCGACAGTTGTAGGTTCGATTCTCACTCGAGGGGCTGATACTAAAACTATTTTAATTTCCACTAGGAGCAAAAGCTCAGCGTTGAGTGAGGAAGAGTGTATAAAGGTAGTGTTGAAGGGTGTAAATGAAAAACAAATGATTATAACTGTAAACTGTAAAAATTTAATAAAAATTATAAAATTCTAAACATCACATAAAAATGAAAACAAACACCAACTTTACGCAGTATCGGGAGGCTCACCCAATTTGCATTTATTACCCACACGTGCTTTTGTACGTAACGGATATTTGGGGAAACCTGGAACGTCCGGTGTTCTAGATAATTGGCTGGCGATACAAAAAGAAGAAAATATACAGGAAATCATTATAATGATAATATGTGTTGTTACATATTTTTTTTGTCGTTGCATAGAAAATGTATTTAGTTTTATTCAATGTATTTTCATCTATATGAATTAGTTAAATTAAATTTATTTTAATAGCAACAAAGCAAAATTTCACAAATTCTACTGCCCTTTGACATTATAATCCAGAAATTGGTACGGAACCCTCGGTATACGAGTCCGACTACCTCCCTCCCAATATCCCCCTATGCCATTTACACATAAATGTATGTTTATAGGAATTGTATTGAAATATAATATGTCAAAGTATGATAAGTTAAACTAATAGTAGATGAAAGTGGCCACGTGCCTTTGTAGACCGGATATTTAAGAAAAACAGAAGCTTCCGGTGTCCTGGAACCTAAGCACCTGATGGTACTAAAGGCAGAAATAACTCGGTAAACATGACGGCTTGATAAAAAAAAGTATATGTACAAAGATATGATTTAACTCTTTATAATTGTGTTTGTATTTATGGTTTGAGGTAACTGAGGAAAAGAAATTTTGTATTTCAAAATATTTATTATATAATTACTTTATTTATATAAAAAATAAAAAATACTATTCTTATTCCTACTTCCATTTCCCATTTTCCTTCAAATTCTAGAGGCATCGCGTTGAATGGCGTTACCGCCGCGCTTTCCCTCGTTACCAGAGCAAAGAAATGAAAATTATTTCATTTCCTCGAGTGGGAACGGAACCCACATCCTATCATACATACTCACGCTTGTACCCTGCGCTACTGACTTCTTCATCTTAATAATAAAAAAAAAAATTATTAAGTTTAATATAATAATTCTAACTTAAACTCTTCTAAATATCTAAAATCCATTANAAAAAAAAAAAAAAAGCATTACTTCCAAAGTCTATACCGGGACTGTTCTTATTATACGTGACAAGTCCTTTTATATATATAGATTATAACAGCATCCCGCGATAACAACTAACGATCATTACCCGACTTCGTTTGTTTCAGATTATTATTGTTCGCCTTCATTGTGAATTGAATATGTTAAATGGCTGTACGCTGAGATAATGATAATTATTTATTGTGGACATTTCGCCTATAAGAAAAAGAAAAATAATTGTTTTTAATTGTTTATATGAAAAAATATATGGTATTGTAAATGTGACCGGTTGTGAGTTCGATTCCTACTCGAGGAAATTAAATATTAAATATTTTTGCTCTATTAACATTTAACAAAACGCAATGCCTCCAGGATTCGGCGGAAAGTGAGGAACGGAAGTGTCTTAACACTACGTTATTAGGTTCCCTCTGCCTACCCTGTTCTGAGCCAGATACCACGTGGAGTGTATATGTAAAACTATAATTTAATTTTGAGGCTATCGCGACAGCCTCAAAATCGTACATCGTGGATACAGCATGAAAGTTTATAATATAGATGCAGAACTAAATGAATATCAAAATATTTTTCAATCAATTAGGATATAACAAGCACTTTTTAATCGTCAAGTTATACGAAAATTTCAGTAACATTAGTCCTATAGGAAGCTACTAATGGCTTGAAGGGCATTAATTTTCGGGCTGCCATAGCGCAGTGGGGCAGCCCCTAATTGTAAGCTCGATAGTTTTGAGTTCAACTCTACTTGAGGAAATTAAATTAAAGTTTAATTAAAGTAAACAAGCAAAACTACATTTCAAATTACCTAACCTCTCAAATACTAATGTCTCAAAAACTTGAAATTCCTCTTGTCTATAATATAGAACACAAGACATCTCTCATTTCGTCAGTCAATAATCTATTAAGACAACTTACAGAGCCTGTTCAGTTTTGTAAGTAGTTTAGATACTCATATCATATATATCAAAGGAAATTACATGAGAGCCTTCCACTTGTGGCTTGTAGGTACCTGGTTAGTAAAATGATACCCACAATTTCCAAAAATCAATAAATACTTTTCTTTATAATAACTAAGACATTCTATTTTAACCTACACGTTTCTGTCTTTAAAAATGTCGGTATTCCATACTAATTTTCAAATACAATTTTACTTGCTTTTTCCGAAATGTCTTTTGTAGTTCTTATTTCCATCCATCCATCAGCCTTTTAAAGCCCACTGCTGGACATAGGCCTCCCCCAATGCTTGCCACTGCGTCCAGTCCTGCGCCCTTTGAATCCAGCCGGTTCCCGCTGTCTTCTTGAGGTCGTCGGTCCACCTGGTTGAAGGGCGGCCTGTACTTCTTTTGCCGAGACGTATAAAGCAAACGCTTAACAAATAAAGCTATTTTAAAAATTTCTAGCTTTGGGCTATGCTCTGATCTCCCAGACATCATATCAGTCAACTTACAATTTTATATACCTACATATAAAATTGTAATTTGAACGATAAAATATTTGAAAATTACCTTATAATATTCTAACATATATTGAAGTTAATATAGATACACACTTCCGCCTCCACCTGGAATGATACAAGCAATTATATCAGCTATATATCTCCAGGCTGAACAATACGCAGAACTGATAAAATGAACGAAAATACCTTGCGAACGAGCTCGGCGTAAAAGGTCGAAATACTGTTTCCATTGTATCTACATACATACAATTCTATTCAAATATTTAAAATATTATGGCTTATGACAAAATTATGACGCTTTGTACTTCTAGGGTTCCGTAGCTAAAACGGAAGGAAGCGGTTTTGTCCGTCTGTCAAAAATATTTATATTGTGATAATATTAAGGAACTTGCAGCACAAATAATGGCTAAGAAAAATGTTTTTTTTTTATGTTACAGTAAAATTATGTATTTCAAACTTATGATTGTAGTTAATTGTATACAAAATAAGTGCATACTGATATTGTCCAAGATAAGGCGGTCGTGGCACAGCGGCACGATCTTACTGTAAACGCAACACTTGTGGGTTCGATTCTCACTCGGGGGATTGATACTACAACCATTTTAAATTTCTCTAGAAGTAAAAGCGCAGCGTTGAGTGTGAAAGGGTGTAAACACTCCGTTCCTCACTCAACAACCAAACACCAAGCTACCTCTGCCTCACTGCTGATGTTCATTATATCCAGACCAGAATAGATGAACTAAAATGAAAAACAAATTATAATAACTATCAAACTATATTCATTACATTTAATTATTATAATTTAATTATCTTCTACTTAATAAAAAATATAATATATCTAAACATGACATAAAAATGAAAACAAACACCAACTTTACGCAGTATCGGAAGGCTCACCCAATTTGCATTTATTACCCACACGTGCTTTTGTACGTAACGGATATTTGGGGAAACCTGGAACGTCCGGTGTTCTAGATAATTGGCTGGCGATACAAAAAGAAGAAAATATACAGGAAATCATTATAATGATAATATGTGTTGTTATATATTTTTTTTAACTTTGCATAGAAAATGTATTTAGCTTTATTATAAACTAGCGGACGCGGGCAGCTTCGATTGCGTATTTAGGGGGAATTCTAACCCATGAAACATGTGTTCAATGAAATATTTTTAAGAGTCTAAATATGAAATTTTATAAAAATCGGTGGCAATTTAAGAATTTTTCCATACAAACTTTCAACCCCTTATTTGCACCCTTAAGAGGAGAATTCTAGAAAACGATGAAACACGTGTTCAATTAAATAAATACTTTTAAAAATCTAAATTTCAAATTTTGTAAAAATCGGTGCCGATTTAATTTTTTTTCCATACAAACTTTGAACCCCTATTTCACCTCTTTAGGGTTAAAATTTTTCAAAATCCCTTCTTAGTGGATGTCCAGATTACGTAAGTAAACATTTGTTTAAATTTGACGTTTCTACCATCAGCGGTACCGGCTGTGCGTGCGTCTTACCTCAAGTCAGTGAGGACAAGTCCTTTTATATATATAGATTAGTTAAATTAAATATATTTTAATAAAAACAAAGCAAAATTTCACAACTGTAGGTCCACGGGCAATACCTTGTAGGATATGTTTGATTACGCGACGAATTTAATAAAAAAACAGCAAAATCGACATATAAATGCTTGAATTACGCAAACTTAAGCTTATCAATTTCAAATTCTACTACCCGTTGACATTATAATCCACAAATTGGTACGGAACCCTCGGTATACGAGTCCGACTCCCTCCCTCCCTATGCCATTTACACATATATGTATGTATATAGAAATTGTATTAAAACATAATATGTCAAAGTATGATAAGTTAAACTAATAGTAGATGAAAGTGGCCACGTGCCTTTGTAGACCGGATATTTAAGAAAAACAGAAGCTTCCGGTGTCCTGGAACCTAAGCACCTGATGGTACTACAGGCAGAAATAACGCGGTAAACATGACGGCTTGATAAAAAATATATATGTACAAAGGTATTATTTAACTGTTATGGTTTGAGCTTACTGAGAAAAGGAAATTGTGTATTAAAAAGTATTTATTATATAATTACTTTATTTATATAAAAAATATTTTTCTCTTTGAGATACTTCCGTTTCACATTTACTTTCAATTTCTGGAGGCATTGTGTTGGAAGAAATGAAAATATATTTAATTTCCTTTAGTGGGAACGGAACCCACATCCTATCATACATACTCACGCTTGCACCCTGCGCTACTGACTTCTTCATCTTAATAATCAAAAGAAAAATTATTAAATTTAATATAAAAATTCTAACTTAAACTCTTCTAAATATCTAAAATCCATTATTCAACATTTCACATTCCAAAATGTACTTACGTTTATTTCAGAAATATTCGTATTTACGAACGGACAATAACAAAGAGGGTTCCGTTACTCACCGCGGCTTATATTAAACGTCTGATGTAGTTTGTCACTCGCACAATAAAGGACGGCGGTGCGCGCAGGTATGGGCGGCGGTGTGGTATGTAACTGTTTATTGTAGATATATATTATTTTTTATTTTTTTGTGTAAATTTATATTTGATTGATTATGGGGTAGTTTGCTTTTATTTAGTTGTAAAGTTAAAACTAATTGTCGATTTTTGTTTATAAATACAATTAAAATAATTAGAAAAGCCACAAGTAAATATTTATAATATTATGCATATTTTGGTCTAATTATTATTTAGAATGAACTACTATTGATAATAGTTAAAAAAATTCAGTAGAAACATGTCGTTTTATATATATATATATATATAGATAATATTAACAATATATTTATAACTTAAGAATTAGTAGAATAATTTCAAAGGGTCTAGTTTGACAGGCATATCAAAAGTACTTCTTCTAATGAATCGTTTTAACTATAATTTTATTGCTCTCAACAGACATCGACATCGACGCAACAATTTGTTTTGCCCTTATCTTAACATATGGGAGTAATAGAGGTTTCAAATCAATCCAAGATGGAGATATCGAACCTGAATCGAAAATTTGAACTTCTTATACTTCACACTATTTCTTCGAGTTTTTGGGAAGCTAGCGGCCAACCTTGAGGATTGAAAAAGAAGAATATTCAGAACATAGAGTTTCATACAGTAAAAAAAAGTACGTAACGTGTTTAATAAATATACATAGAATCAAATAAATCAATCAACTCGCCTTTACTTACGAAAAAAGTCCGAAAGCTGAAAATAAAAATTGATATTTATTTCGTTTTCATAAAATATTAAATATCAAAACAATATTTGAAGTATCAATCCAATCTATATAATAATCTAAATAGAACAAGGTTAAAAACAAATAAATATTTTCATAAATGTATTTGAATAATATTTGTTTTTCATGATATTTCTATGAACCATAATTATATGTATTTACGAGTATATATATACTTGGCTTATGGGGTATCGTTTGATTGTAAAAGGTTAAAGTTTTAAGTTCGATTTCCACTCGGAGAAATGTATAGTTTTCATATAAAGGGGTCTCTAGCAAGGTTCGCGGCATTAAGTTCCATCACTCCACACTGTATGTCTCGAATTTGGGCGGAAATTTCTGATATACTAATTTCTGACATAGCAGAAGCAGAGAACTCCTTCTGCTATATACGGGACAAAATATAAACCTAAAAAAACCAGCCAAGTGTGAATTAAACTCACGCACAAAGGGTTCCGTATCATCATTATCTATAAAAATGGCAAAAATCATGTTTGTTATCAGAACAGACAAACGCTGTAGACAGCGAATTATTAGTAATAGGGTCCATTTTACCATTTTTGTATGGAACTCTAAAAATATTATAAACCTATAATATAATATGATACACCAAAAATTCATATCTAAACGTTAATTTTATTACTCTATAATAAATTTTGTAAATAAAATATAGTGATAAATCACTCACAGTTTAGACAACACCCAAAGGTAACAAAACAATTAGGTAACAACCACCACGTAAGCAATACTCCTATATAGGTAAGTATAAGGTACGTAATATCATTAAACCCGACTTAATATACATGCAAGTGACAAGGCGTTTAATTTTAATTAAATTTGTAGAAGGCAAGTGTAATTCTTGCATTAGAAGCGCTCTACAATTGTATTTACACTGCAAGTCTACATGACTATATTATACTCGTACAGCTAAGCTTATTTTAATGAAGCTTTGTAACGTTTTAAAGGTAGTTGTGGCTCAGGGCACAGGGTGTGGGGTCGATTGCCACTCGAATAAATTGAATATTTAATACTTTCTTGTACGCTCTAAGCGCGGCGTTAAGTTCTGCCACTAAACACATAAAAGCTCAAGAAGAAAATTATTGCACAGACACTATAATCGATTTTGGGAGAGTGCTTATATAATCACTTAGAATGACGACTGTGGGTTCGATTCCAATTTCGGGAATTATATTAGTTTTATTTTCTCGTTATCTTAACATTATCCTGCTTTAGAAAAAAAATAAAGCCGCTTTAGAAAAATACTTTGAAATACCTAAATTTGTTCTACATAAAACAAAAAACGCAACATTTCGATGTATCTAGTAGGCCGTTGTTTTTATTTCGATAGTTTCCAGGACTAATTTGCACCTCATTCGCCTTTCGCAGCCATAGCTTGGTATCTAACAACAATAGAAGCATTGTTCTCGTAATAAGGCACATCGGTACCGACGATACTACCTTGTTTATTTACTATGTGAGGTTTTTCTATTTATTTCATCTGGAAATGCGTATTTGTGGCGTTTGGTCTGATGTGGCTGGGAAGATTTCATTGTTATTTGAAATAATGAACGAAAATTATTTTAGGTTTTATTTAACAACTTTATATATAACTAGCGGACGCGCGCAGCTTCGCTTGCTTATTTAGGGGTGAATTCTAAAAGCCATGAAACACATGTTCAATTAAATATTTTTAAGAGTCTAAGTTTCGATTTTTATAAAAATCGGTGGCGATTTAAGGATTTTTCCATACTAACTTTCAACCCCTTATTTGCACCCGAAGGGGGAGAATTCTAGAAAACGATGAAACACGTGTTCAATTAAATATTTTTAAAAATCTCAATTTCAAATTTTATAAAAATCGGTGCCGATTTAAATTTTTTTCCATACAAACTTTCAACCCCTATTTCACACCTTTAGGGTAAAAATTTTTCAAAATCCCTTCTTAGTGGATGTCCAGATTACGAAAGTAAAC